>JACEGR010004233.1:0-90336 GCA_014170235.1 Listronotus bonariensis
AATAAATTATAATTTTATTCAAATTAAGAGAGCGTTGCCACGAAAACGCAGTTAGGCGGGCGCTCACGAAAATCTTCTAAATCAAATTGATTGTAGTAACTTAATATGCATTAAAAGTTAAAAAAAAATCAAAATTGCACAGAATGACAGTTTACATTTAGTTTTTCAAATTTAAAAACACAAGAAATATAAGTGGCGATTAAGGGTGGGAAGTAGATGTAGGTAATGTGATATTTTTTTATAATTTGCCCATGGCCTTTATATATTTTTGTTACAAATTTCCCATAGACTTGAATGTTAAAAAATATATTTTAGTTTCGAAAAAACCGAAAAAGAATTCGAAAAAGTTTCGCATTTTACCTAATTGAACTTATGCAGTATGTATTTTATACCGGGTGTTTCGCACAGGTGGTTTCCCCTTACGACTTTTTTATCATTTAAGATAAAAAAATGAAATTTGGTATATAATTATTTGACATATGTAATTGTAGACTAATTGATTATTCACTTTTTTCCTATAACTTCCGGTTTAATCGAAAATTACTTCTACTTTCAAATTTTACATGGCACCACTGGTATATTGCATCTTATTTCGATAGAATATAACATTCTGAATACAATGACTGCTCACATGTAATTTTTTGACATTTCTGCTGATTTATTTTTTAAAATTTCAGTTCTGAGTGCCATGATAAAGCAAAAACGGTTAGTTTAAGTCAAGTTGCCATGGAAAAATGAGATTAATCGTCTTTTGTTTTTATAATTTCTTCGAGCGGGGCGAAGTCATAGTTTGCAAAATCCTATTTATGGATTTTTTCAAATCGAACGAGGGTGGCTCGTTAGCATATCCTAAAAGAGATTTTATTTCGAATAATTTGGTACCTTCTAATTCTGACCATTATACTAAATGATAATATCGATTTATGACCACATTATGAATTTATTGTGTTCTGTAAAAAAGTCTTATTACTCGAAATACCGCCTATGTGGTACTAAATTATTCAAAATAAAATGCTCTTTTAGGATATGCTAATGAGCCACCCTCGTTCCATTTAAAAAATGAGTTATGACCTATTGTCATTGACCATAAATTGGATTTTGCAATCTTTGACTCCGCCCTGAGAAGTCGTAAAAAAAAGACGATTAATTTCATTTTTCAATGGATACTTGACTAAAACTAAATCGCTTTATCTTGGCACTCCAAATTAAAATTTAAAAAAAAACACATTTTTGACAGCAGAAATGTCAAAAAATGACAAGTGAGCTCTAATTGTATTCAGAATGTCATATTCTATCGAAATAAGATACAATATTCCGGTGGTGCCGTTTAAAATTTCTGGTTAAACCGGAAGTAATATAAAACAACAAACAAATGTCATCTTTTTAACGTAAAAAAGTTATAGGGGGAACCACGAGTGAGAAACACCCGGTATTGATATTTGTGTATTTAAAGGTAATATTTCCAGGTACCTGCGATCTACAGAGGTTTGTGCTATAGATATTTTTTTCAAAATCACTGCCCGCATATGGCCTGTAGATTGAGCCATTTTCTAGATGGCCCTAATACACAGATAAGAGACTTGCCATCTCTTAATAATAAAGATCTCGAAGAGGCTTACAGGTTTGCAAAGGACCATCCTTCGCTTTATGGAAAGATCTACAAACACTTTGCGGAGGCATTTGCTGTAAAAGGTAGGAATTAATTAACTTAAGTACACGATTAAATTCTTCAAACGCCTTTAAAAGTAAATAAAAAAATATCAAATAATTAGTCCAGGACCAGAAACAGTTCCTTATTAAATTCTACATTAAAAATGTAAAACACACTATAAGTGCTAAATTACTGCTGGTTTTGGAGATATCAACAGCATATACTTGTTAACGGTTAAAAGTGAAGAAAGAAAATAATATTTTGGTTATAATTATTTTTAACTAATTCTGTCAGTGTCAGAGTAACAAATAATATAACATGTATTTTATTTCCCTCCATTCTTAGAACTAAAGATCGGCCCAACTAAAACGCACGATATTAATTGTAAAAAAACAAAAAGTTTTTAGATAATTCTCTTAATATGTTTTAATATGATGGTGTGAAACAAAATATCGGCCAAATGTTGGCTACGGCTTCGGTGTCATACCTCTATCCGATGGTCTACTTTTTTTTAATGTCCCTGAGACTTGATTGAAGTTCAATTGTTTTTGACTTGTCGACGTACACTTTTTCTATTAAATATTCCCAAAGAAAGAAGCTCAAATATGTCAAAACACACAATCAAGTGGTGAAACCACATATCGTCCAGATCCAAATTCTCAATTTCTGGCCACCCCATTTTTGAAGATGTACGGCCCGATGACGCCGGCAGCCCATAAACCGCACCAAACAGTCACTTTTTGTGGATGCATCGGCTTTTCAACAATCACACTTGGACTCTTAATTTGCCCAAATGCGGCAATTCTGCTTGTTAGTGATACCACAAAGAAACGACATTAAACCTGAATTATGTGTTAGTCATTGAAAATATGGACCGTCGATAAAGGTATGCCACCGACGCCATGGCCAATCTTTTGTTTTACAAATAATTTTCATAGATCCTTCTATAAAATAAAAAATATTAAGAGAAATCTAAAAACTTTATGTTTTATTCACAATTAACATCGCGCGTTTTGGTTGGACAACCTTTACTAATAGGTATGTCAGCAATTTTAGTTTATTTTAGACACGTATTTACTTAATTGCCTAAAAACGACGCAATACGTCAATTATGTTGCGTTTGGGTTAGGTAAGTAAATATGTATTTGAAATTAGAGACAGTTAAAAAACATCACGTATCCCTATCCGTATCGTAATAAGCTTGCGCAGGAGTGATAAGCTAGTTCTGGTTAGTTCCGTTATCGTTAAACTTATCAATACGGCACACGTATCCGTATCGCGATCGGTAACGTATCCCGACTTTGGTACGTCAAAATTAGAAAAGAAGAACCAGAAAATTTCATTGATTGATTGACAAGTGAGTCAAATGCTAAAAGTTAAAAACATTGGATTTGCATCCATTGTTAAATTAAACACGTAATAAAGAGCAGTTGAACCACAGTAAAATTACGAAAAAAACACGTTGGAAAAAAGGCGTCTGTTTGACAGCTGTTAGGTTAGGATACAAACCCTCAACAAAATTGGTTTAGGTGGTTGCATAAAAAAATTTAAATTACGTTACGTAAATATGCTTTTAAGCCGTGCTTTTAACCTCTTTTTGGATATACGGATAGGTATAAGTGTGCATATTTACGGTGTTGCTTTTTGTATATTTACGGTGTTGCTTTTTGTATCTATTAACTAAACAGCTGACCTACGTGATGGTAGTTCTTACAATGAAAGGAAATTAATTAAATGTTATCATATTACTTGTCACTCTGAGAATAAAAGAATACTATTTTTTATGTATTATCCCGTTTTAGATATGAAAAGTGAACTAATAAATATGGTGTATATAATTTTTGAGGAGAGCCTTCACGGAATTAACCACGAAGAAGGACTCAGTAATGTATTAGATTGTCTACAAAAAACCAACCTAAGTGTTTTTGAGGACACAGTAGACTATTTGTTATTGCACATTGGACTTAAAAGATATCCCACATTAGGTAAGTATCAGACAATTAAAAAAAAACCTATCAATTTAAAACTAATTTTTGGTTTGCTTATTTTTTTACTTTCTAATTTTTCACTTACATTTTTTTAGTTATAAAAAATTTTGAACCCTTCCAATTTATGTTTTTTTTCTGTGACTGTTAAAGAAAAATATGTTTTTATCGTTATCATGAAGGTAAACTACTAGCATTCATTTTAATATGAATTGATGCAATTTAACAGTAAACGCCACATTAACTAAATCAAAAGATCAAGTATATAAATTCTGTCATTACTTTCTTTAAGTGCTTATATGCTGCTATACAGAAAAAGTATACTTTGAAAGAATCGTTTTGAGTAACTGTTTTCGAGATATTTTCGTTGTTTAGTGCAACCGAAAATTATATGGGAAAATACATTTAATCATTAGATTACATGATGTGACGCTTGTAGTTATAGCTAATACGCTGTGATTAAAAGGTAGTTTTTGGTTGCATTAATAAATTTAAACGCAAATATCTCAAAAATGGTGATTCAAAGAGATTGTTATAAGGTATATCTTTGAGGAAAATTAAATTCACTAAAATGATATAAAGTTAACCACATTTTCGGATAAGTCAGTAACAGCCAAATCAATTAAATACCTTTTAAATTGTATACAGGGTGTTTCTATACAAATGCAAAAAAATATTAGGTGATTTATTGTTCAAAATAAAGGAAAGTTTGCTTTATAAAAAATGGAGTCAAAAGTCAGTCATTATGGAGATATTTAAAAAAAAATGAAAATGTCTTCATTTCTTATCTTAAAAATAAGAACAGTATTTTGTTTGAATGTGGTAGACGATGATTCTTCATGAGTGATACTAAAGGAATTTTGGACTTTCATTGTCTTGTATTTAACTATTCACACAACGGGCAGTCCTATCTCTGTCTGTTTTCAAATGTAAACTAATACTAATTCTTTAAGCTACTAAGTTTATATAGTATGGTAGACCATCAACCTGTGACAGAGTTGGGTGCAATCAAGCGTGAGGTTCACCTAGGACGCCAGCATTGGTGCGCTTTAGGAATGGTTTTCAAATAGTGGGTATCTCCACACTAAAAATATTTTAAGTGTTTTCGATGAAGACTGCTTTTTAAATTTGTGCTTTTTTTCAATGAGGTTCCCTGTAAACAACTCCGTCACAGGTTGATGGTCTACAATACTTTATTAACTTAGTAGCTTTGGGAATTAGTATTAGTTTACACTTGAAAACGGACAGAGATAGGACTGCCCGAAACGGTAATAATTAAAATAAAAACAATGAAAGTCCAAAATTATTTTAGTATCACTCATTATGAATAGTACTGTGTTTAAACTGCCGAGTAATGTCAAATAAAGAAATATTACAAATACCTCAGCAGATAAATAGAGTTGTTTTAAAACAAATTTCCCCGTTCCACATTATTTAAAATTGTTTAATAAAATAAAAAAAAACTAGAAAAGCTTTCATATAAATCAGGCTATCCAAATTTACAGTGTGTGCCAGGATAGGCGTTACAAGAGGACAAATGGACCAAAAATTTAAGAATTTTTAAACGTTTTTGGGAAAACTGGTCGCATGATCCAAAACTAATAAATAAAAAAATTACTCCGATTGATAATATACAGGGCGAGTTATAACTAAAAATATAAAAATGACCAAGAATAAAGTACCTTTATTATTAAAAATAGGACAAAATTTCATAAGTAAATGTTGTAGAGAATTAAATTTTATGTCAAAATTTTAAGTTAAACAATTAAAGTCAAAAAATATTTTTGTCAATTTTTTACATTATGCATTAACAGTTTTTTAAATATTTAAGAATTTTAAAATTATTTATAAGTACGGTTAAGTAAGAAATACTTGGCTTAAGGCAGCGAATTTTTAAAAATATTTAAAATAATATGTTTTCTTTTAAATTTTGCTCCCTTTTGCCCATTGTTTACGTTGTAACGCGCAATGTAAAAAATTGACAATTACATTTTGTTAACTCTCATGCTTTAACTTCAAATTTTGACGTAAAATTTATTTCTTTACAACATTTACTTATACAATTTTGTTCTATTTAAAAAAATAAAAGTAGTGAAATCCTGGACATTTTTCATATTATTAGTTATAACTTGCCATGTATAATAGCAGTTGAAGTAAAATTTTGTATTTATCAGTTTTGGATCATGCGACATTTTTTCCAAAACTTCTTTTAAAATTTAGAAATCTTTGGTCCATTTATCCTCTTGTAACACCTATCCTGGGACACACTGTATATTATTCAATGTCATTACATAAGTCTCGCTATAAATTTGGTTAGCAAGAACAATACGGGTAGTCTATTTTCACCACTTTTGTTAATTTTATTTTAAAAATGCAAAAATATTTAGAAAGTGTATTTTTGCAATAATAATGTTTTTGTAGGGTTATAAAGTACTCGTCAGGAGCTTTAAAATTATGTACAACAAATCCCCCTTTCCATTTAATTTTTTTTTCCAAGGTGGCACACAGTTTTAATTTTGTAAATTGATTTGTTTAAAAATACAAGGGAGGGCATTAAAGAAATGCACTGTATGTCCACGTGTTTACCATATGTTTAATAAAATGCTAGCTTTCTAATAAAATTTCTTTTTAGGTCACACATTACTAGAAATAATATGTAAAAAGCAGAATTGGTAAAGTACTGGCCAGTAGTTCGAAAACTGATCATAGCAGGAGAGAAAATGTCTGACAAATTGGGTAGCAAATTTATCGTGAACATTATGAGACCCCCTGTTGACTACAAAGTTTGCAGGGATTTTTATGACTGTATATTGAAGTACAAATGCGTGGATTTGCCTAAGATCGCAAATTTTATTAGAGAACCGTTTTTGAAAATATGCACTCCGACTCAAGAGTTACAGGCGTCCATCGAAAGAAATTTGACCAAGGAACGCTTCAACTTTGAAAGCCGGCAACAAAATAGTTTCCAGTTTCCTCAGTCTTATCCAAAAGGACTAAATATACCAACTGATTTTTCCAAACCTCCTCCCACTTTTGGAGAAAATAATTTAGGTCATGGCAGGTAGGCCTGTAAAGTAGTTTTTTAAGGATCTGAACTATTCAAAACAAGTTTTTATTTTTATGTTGATTTTAACAAGAATTTGTTTTACCTAAAAGATATATTATATCCAAAAAATTAAATAATTTATTATATTAATTATTTCAAATTACTAGTTAATTAAAATAACTAGTAATATGAATAACCTATGCCTATATTTCCTGCCTAAACTTTTGTTTTTAGTTCTTATATTTAATTTTTTTTTTTATTAATATTCTTTGGATAAACGTACAGTAGAATCCGGTTATAATGACGGCCAAGGAACCGTTGATAATATGTCGTACTAACCGGAAGTCGTACTAAACAGACACAATTTTTGTTTTGGATAAATCACATATACCTCTACTGTAATAATATTTAGATGACCACCTGTGACCACATATGTACGTTTATATAATCTATTGTAGCAACTAAACATCTAGTGCAAAAAGTATGTAATTTTTTATTGTTTTTGGCTTTTATTTCTATAGTAAGAAGTCCGAAGTGCATTATGCAACGAGACAATGATTTTCATAGTGGTTTATTCAAAATTCAAATGCAAAACACTTTTAGCACTTATGCAGCTTTTTGAGCTTTAGATACGCTCGAAATGATACAATTTTTTTGCCAGCCCATCGTCATTATTATTGTCGCTTTCTTGACTATTGACAATAATATTTTGCGGAAAATTTTCTTCAGTCGGTTCCTCACACTTTGCGAGATAGTCATCAATAGCAGAATATTTTTCATATGCTTCATTTCATGGGCAATCCTCACGCGCGTCGTTGAAACCAGACAATTATGTGTGAAATTACGTTGTTAAAAGCGGTCGGACGTTGTAAGAGGAGTCGTAATAAACGAATGACCGTTCGTATAAGCTCGTACTAAAACCAAACATACGCCTATACTTACGTCGCTAAAAACGGTTGGTTGCTTTATGCAAAGTCATACTAAACGGACTACACTGTACTTTACTATGTAATCACATGGTCACAAAGGTTAACATGGATTGTTCAACCTTTGCTGGTAGTGTATTTCAGAATCTGAAAAGGCAACGTTAAAAATGTTTTTTTACAAATTAGTAAAAAATGGTAATATTATCAATTATTATCATAAAGTTTATATGCAAGGTGCCTATTAACATCGTTTAAATAATTTTCTCTATTTTAAGGGGTTAAATCCACTTGCAATTTTGAAAAAAAAGAAATCAATTTTTTGTTTTAGTATATTTCGAGTTCACATGTATTCAAGTATACTCACTGAAAATTTGAAATTAATTCGTCAAATAGTTTCGAAGAAAGGCGCGTATTTCTAAAAATGTTTCAACTATGCTTAAAACTTTAAACGCGTTTTTCTCAAAACAGTGTTTTTGAAGACGGACCATGATTTTTTGAAGCTGCCGTGTCTATAGATACAATGTGTTTATGCCAGTTAAGGTTACTTTCAAATGTGACACCCACAAGATTAAAGGTGTCTTTGCTCTGTAAAACTTGGCCGCTCATAAGTAGAGAATGAGTATTTGATGACTCTTTTCGCGACAAGGAACATGATTGTGTTTTGGATGCATTAAAATGGACGAGATTTTTAGCGCCCCAATCCAATATTAAATTAAGATCCTGCGAAAGAGATATCTGCATCGCTCTGCGTTTGTTTTCCATGTCAGGTTTAGTAATGGGTTTAGGAACCTGAAAACTGGAGTGAAGGGTACTATCGTCGGCGAAACTATGAATGGAATTAGTTGTGGACGAGAGAAGGTCGTTGATGTGAAGAAGAAACAATGTTGGTGCCAGAACTGAGCCCTGAGGCACTCCAGCATTTATTTGGTGAAAGCTTGAAGAATGGAATAACTGATATACGACGATCAGATAGATAACTAGAGAGCCAAGTACAGAGTTTAGTTGAAAGACCATAGGAGGGAGTTTATTTAGAAGTGCGGCATGCCAGACCTGGTCAAAAGCTTTGGATATATCAAGAGCAACGATCTGGGACTCACCTAGAAACTCAAGAGACTTATTCCAGCAGTGTGATACGAAGGAAAGAAGATCTGCCTTTCGAAATCCATCCCAAATAACCGTTGTTCTTAATGAAGTTCAAATACTCGACAACAGATGGCGCCACTACACTTAATTTCCAAGTTAAAGTGTTGGAAGAGTCCTTATATCTTTAAAGATACGCCCTTTAGGGTAAAACGGGAACTTTCTTGTTCGAGGGGGATAAAGGGCTATCACACTATATAAGTCCCTTTATCGTATCGGGACGCACATTTTTTCAACTTAGTTTTATTATAATAATGATGATGGCCATTGTCCGTTTGAAAGTATCTCACAACATTAAAAATGTTTTTTTTTCGCTTAATTCACTTCATTTTGACAAAGACTGGATCATACAAAGCAAACATTCTTTGTATCTATTGTGTCCGCATTTTTTTAGCGAAGTTTTTAATAATAACTAATTTAATTATAAAATTCTTATATTTTGGTTAGTTTATAGTAGTTAGTATTTATTATCATTATTCATGATGATAGATGAAGGTAATACATTTACTGGTAGAAAAATACACCTATGGTTTGGGTACTTTAAATTGAAAAAGAAATGTTAACAAAAATGTATTGCATTGTTTTAAAAAGTCAGTAACCGGAGTGGGAATATCATATATAAAACCTTTAGTAAATTTACAAAAAGAATAATAAAAATTATTTTTAATAAAAACGTACTTTATTCGACAGAACTCTTATTTAAAGAAAGTAGCGTTTATTCAGTAAGACAAATATACTGTCACAACCTACTTGTTTACCAACAAAAGAATAGAAGTCAATTACCTAAAGTCAATCATAACTGTAACACCAGAAGTTAAAAAAAAGGTTTGTTCAAAATTGATTTCAAACATAAATCCATCGGGCAAAGGTACTTCTTGTACACAGCCCCAAAACTTTACAACAAATTACCCAAAGAAATTAGAGACGAAATTTATATTAAAAAATATAACAGACTAATTAAAACCTGAATATTACAACAAGGACTAGACATATACGAAAAACTGTTTTAAAAAAAATGAAAGTTAATCATTACTTACAAATTAATATTTTAAATTATTTAAAAATGCTGAAATGAAAAGGTTCTTCATCGTCTTCTGACTGTTTTGTTTTGCAATAGGCATAAATTGTAAAATAATTAAATTAGGGTTAGGTTATTTTAATTAATTTTAAGTTTTGCAGAAAATCAAGATAATTTTAAACATTTATGGTGGTAACCAAACAATGTGTATCATGTCAGGGAAAAATCGGAATTGTTTATTTAGTTTATTATTTTTCTTTTGGTAAATATTAGATAATACTATAGTTTTAGTTATAAATTTGCTGCAGTCAAGTTTGTTTTCTTAAACTTAAGCAGCTGTATGATTAAATTGTACTAGAATCTGTATTTGCAAAAAGTAATATATCTATATATATTTTATAGTTACTAACTAGGTATTTTTCTCAATTTAAAATGACCAGATTATACATCCTCTATAACCTTTACAAAATACTTTGATCGAAATAATCACTGGTATTTTAACAGCCTCATTTTTATTTTTTTAGGCCCAATCTAAATTTAAACTATCTACCACCCAGAGAATTCGGTAGTGGATTAAATAATAAGCCGGATTTTGCTTCGATAAGCCTTCAAAACACATCATTTGCTGTCCAGAATAATAATTTTGCAAATCCACGTGCTATTTTTACCTCGACATCCCAGCCCTTAATCGATGGATTTTCTAAAGAGACCAATAATAGTAACCGACACGATGTAGACCTAAGATTTAGGCGATCTGAACCTAGACATAATAGCTATAATTACGAAAGGTGAGTAACTTTTCATTAAGAATTATATTGTTTTATTTTCTTTGTATCATATCAGTGTGGAAACCAAACCGCCGTCCTTAGCAAATTCGTACGTTTAATCCCCTCCACTAGTTTACTATGTACTATCCCGCAATTTACCGCTGCAACGAGCGCGCCATTTTGAGCAAAACAAGATCAGCGGCTACCGGCCCAGCGCTTCCGTCTTTCGTGGGACTCCACCTCGAATATTTACTATGTTTTTAATTCCCTATGGTCGGCGACTTGGTTTTCACACCTGTATTTTGCACCCTTGCTTCACACATGACACAACTCAAAAACGAAAAGTAACGCAATTCAAAAATGTTTATTTTTAGACCCTTTATAAATACTTTAGGTAAAAAGTCTCATTTATTTATGTTTTAGAGAAACAACCTATGTTTATTTTATTTTTATATTGGATAAAAGTTTATATTTAGTTAAAAAAAAAAACGATTTTTTGTGTTTTCTGGAAAACATGTTTTTTTTTGAGTTGCGTCATTTTTAAAGCACAGGTGCTATACGGAGGTTAGTAGTATGGATGGTGGAGGGGAGGATAACCATCTGAATGTTTTAAAAAGTGTCCGTCGAAAGGAGCAACTTAAGGTGGCGCCACAGTAGCCAGAGGAGATTTTTTAACCAATGAGCATGAATTATTAGAGTGAGATACAAAATAAAAAGGACAGATAGATACAAAATAAAAAAGGAAAGAAATACTAAAATCCCTCCACCGGCTACTGTGGCGCCATCCCAACGTGCTACATTCCGATTGCCACTTTTTCAACTTGTCCGCCATAAAAGATGGTTATCCTCCCCTCCACCATCCATAGTTAGTAGGAAGGAACGCCATCTGAATGTATTAAAGTGTCCATCGAAAGGGAACAAATTAAGGTGGCGCTACAATAGCAAGTGAAAAGATTGTAAAAACAGCGCCTTGAAGTCAAATTCAAAATCAAACCTGTATCGACGTTATTTAAGGAGTTTTATAGGTTATATTAACTAAATTCTATTTTTTAACTACACAAGTCACGAAAACTAATAATTTATTACCCTCAATGGAGTAGAAGGAAGGACAAGTCCAACATGTCCACATGTAAACAGCAAATTATAATTCAAAAATTCACCGAAATGGTGCTCGTGTAGATAATGAAAATGATATGAACGCGATACCGGGCGTCAACGAATATATTAGACGGGCGAGAGGAGTGTTTACGCATATTTTTTATTTCCCAGTCACCGGAAATGGCTTCAGTTTTGAATTTTTTAATGGAACATCCTATATATTTTGACATTTTTGGATTCCTTAGAAAATTCTAAGTCAGAATGTGACATTTTAAACCTACTTGATTTTTTTATAGCCATTTTTAATATTGCATCAAGGTAGCCATGATTGGACGCAAATAAATTAAGATACTTCAGGTAATGTTAGAAAAATACAATAGTAAAGTTTTAGTGACAAGTTTTAAAGATAGAAATGAAACAATTTGGCGAATTGACTGTTTCATGTTTAACTCTAATTTTTCAAATGGCAACCCCTTTTAAACAAGCACTTTTCGAATAAAGGTTTTTTAACAGATCTAACGATACCAATTTAATTGCGATTAGAATAAAAATTCAAAGTCACAAATAAAGGATCATAGCCACATAGATACAGTAATACGAATGGCACTCAAAAAAGCAAGCGTGCATAAAAACTTTTAAAAATGACAAATTACCATTTAGAATTTTCTCAGGAATTCAAAAATGGTAAAATATATAAGGTGTTCCATTAAAAAAAAATCAGAATTGGGGTCATTCCCGGTAAACCGGAAGTAAGGAAAAAGTATGAAATATGCGAAAACTCTCCTCTTTCCATACTATTTTTTTATACACTAGCGGAAAAAAATTTAAGGATACAAAAAAACTCCAAATTTTTTGACGTTTTTCAAGTGGCTATATTTCACTTAAAAATTCTTGTACTAAAATTTAAAAAAAAGCGTTTTAAAGCTTGAAATTTATAGTTTTAAGATCCTACAGTGAAACAATTTTTCAAACAACGTGTACCGCGCAATCCTAATGAATACCGAAAAGATTTTTTTTTTTTTTGAAGTTTTTTCCGTTAAAAAAATACTTATACACTATATGGATCAGAAAACTTGTTCATTCACCTTTACTTTTTTTTCAAAAGTTCGATACGACCATCAATATCTCAACAACCGCTGATGGCACAAAAAAATTAGGGAGGGTTTTAAAATGTTAAATAAACTGTAAAATGCAGGCTTAACATTACTGGTTTTTTCGATATTTTTAATTTAACGCCTGATTATACCAAAAGCCACAAAAAGCCCATATTTTATGATTTTATAAATTAACGTAAAAAATTAAAAAAAAAAAAATTTTTGGAAAAACCATAGCCGATTATTGTGGAGTATTTATTTAGGATTTTAAAACCCTCCCTAATTTTTTTTGGGCCATCAGCGGTTGCTGAGATATTGATGGTTAAAGACAAAAAGGTCCTTTTTTGTTCAAAGTTCAATATCTCAGCGATAAGTGGTCGTATCGAACTTGCGAAAAAGAAAATTAAAGCAGAATGAACATATACTGGTTAAGTTGGAAAAATGTTTCCAAGTTTTTAGACCAAAAAATAACCGAAAAAATTTCAATTTTTTTGTTCGGTATTCATTAGGATTGCGCGGTAGACGTTGCTTGAAATATTTTTTCACTGTAGGATCTTAAAACTAGACACTTTAAGCTTTAAAATGGTTATTTTTAATTTCTGTACGATAATTTTTAAGCGAAATATAGCCACTTGTAAAACGTCAAAAAATTTGGAGTTTTTTGTATCCTTTAATTTTTTCCGCTAGTGTACAAAGTCTCATTTTGATATGTCTAATACTCCAAAAGTTATGGCTTATATAATAGATGCGTTGACAACCGGTATAGGGAAAAAAATTAAGTGGAAAGGGGTTCTTCTGTTTTTTTTCCTGTTAATTATTACTTTACAGTGTTTTATGTTTATTTAGTATAAAACATTTGTTTACCCACATTTTTGATTTAAACCATTCGAACCCTGATGTTTAGTTATAGAAAAAAAAGTTTCATGTTTTATTTTACTTAAAGATCAAAATCAACTTTGCAAAAGTGTTTCATTTTTTAGAAGGCGTTCTAGCTCGGATGAAGAACTAGAACAATCTTCTAGTTCTACCAGTGATCAATCGCCTTCATTCACCAAACCATCTTTGCTTAACTCCCGAAGCAATAAAAGACATTATAATAGAGAAGGCCTCCAGTACGATCCAGCCGAAGACTATGTACCTCCTTCCAAAAAATACACGTCGGAAAAAGTGTAAAACCAATGAGCAGAAATATGGACAGACATCACCGAAATCCAGATCTGCCTTATCAACTACCAACGTCAAATGAAGGTAATCTAAATCACCCACCGGCAACAGAATTCGACCGATTACGCACTTCTAGTCGTAATGTACAGCACGCAGGATCATCGAGAAACGATCATGTTGATCAAGAGGTAAGACCATTACCTCAAAAAGCAAGATTAATAAACAGGAAACGGATTGAATTTAATGCGAGAAATAACGATGGAGCAGTTTCAAGTAGTACCGATGCGAGGTTAAGCGACGAGAAGGTTTGTGTTAGTAGCTTTTGCACACATGTTTATTAAAATTTAGTTTCAACTAAATGTATTTGATGTTTTAACGTGTACAAAGTGTCCCATTTCGAGGATGACCACCGGGATTTCGAAAACCGTATAAGATACAAAGTCGGTTAAATAAAGGAAGTAGCATAAAGAAACTTTTAAATGTACGAATTTGAAATTTGAGAAATTGCGACAATTTATAATTAGGTTGGATATACCGATTGTTAACAAATTTATTAGACATGCCATAACTCCTTGAGTATAAGACATATCAAAATAAGACTTGGTATATGTAAATGATATAAAAAGTGGAGGGTATTCGCATATTTTTCACTCCTCAGTCACTTCCGCATTAACCGGAAATGGCTTTACTTTTGAATTTTTCAATGGAACATCTTGTATATTATCTTTTTGGATTCCTGCGACAATTTTAAATTGGATTATGACAATTTAAAAACGTTTTAAGCGTACTTTATTTTTTTTATGCTATTTTTAAAATTGCATCTAACTGGCTATGCATGGACAGAAATTAATTTAAGGACAACGGGTGATATCAGAAAAATTCAATCGCAAAGTTTTAGTGACTAATATTAAAGATAGCCATAAAATAAGTTGAAAGTTGATATTTTCGTGTCTAACTATAATTTTTCAAATGGCAAACATTTTTAGACAAGCACTTTTTAAAAAGAGAAATTTCGACGAATCTAAGGCCGTGTTTTTACTGGCCACTTTTTAAAGTTGATATGAACCACAAAAAGTGTTTCCATGGTAGCCAATCCGACCACAAAAAGGTTAGCATTGTTGAAAAACGGAACTACAAGCAGGCGACAGTAGGCTAACCACTTTTTGTGGCCCATATCAACTTCGGCCCGTGGAAACAAGGCCTAGCAATGCCAATTTATTTGAGATCCGATTAAAAATAGGGACATAAATAAATAATCATACCCACCGAGATGCAATATTTAAAATGGCTCTCAAAAAATCAAGTAGGCGTAAAAACTTTTAAAGATGTCAAATTTCTATTTAAAATTGTCCTAGAAATCCAAAAATGTTAAAATATACAAGGTGTTCCATTTAAAAATACAAAGTTGGAGCCATTTTTGGTTAAACCGGAAGTGACTGGAAAATAAAAAATATGCATAATCACTCCTCTGCTTATACCATTTACCTATACCAAGTCTCATTTTGATATGTGTAATACTCTGGGAGTTATGGCTTGTCTAATAGATTCGTTGACACCCGGTAGTTAAAAAAACCTAAATATTGTAGGTTGGTGTTCATTTTCTCCCAATTTATTTAAAAATATAAATAAAAACGATATACTGTATTACACCATTTAATTTACTAACCTCTATCAAATACAGATTCTACCATTTCATCAGTCCATATGAAAAATCAAAGCTGATGACACGCCGAATTTAAAATCTACAGAAATATCGCAAAAAAAATACAAATTTTCCTTTTTTTCAGATGCATCCAAAAGAATTTGGATTTTTAATTATTGAAATAGTATTCTCAGGAGGGTCTCCTTGAATTTGGTATAAGCACCCTGTATACTTAAGTAGATGTTTGGTAGTTGCATTTTAAAGATCAACGTATAAAGAAACTTCTCAAACCTCATCTTTCATAAATTCGTCATTTGTGTGGTCGCCATCAACGCAACATCTGTTATAATCGGTATTCAAGCTAAATAAAAACAAAACTTTGAAGCTTTCGTGGCTTAAAACGTGGTATTTTAAACTCTGAGGTTATTAAGGGGGGTACCTGTTAAATGTAAAAAAAATTGATATGTTAGTATAGTCTTTTAAGAACACTTCACAAAAATTTTGGAATATCATTTTCAATATTTCGTATATTAGAGAGTCGGTAAGTAACTATAATCAATAAATTTTTATGTACCTATTCAAACTTTAAACGCGTTTTTCTCAAAACTTGACTTTGAAATTGGCGAGCACGGTAACTCAAAAAGTTATTGACCGATCTTCCTGAAATTTTGCCCACATATTTTTACCAACAGTACTTTCTATGTGAACCTATAAAGTTTCAAAAAGAAAAAAATTTTATTTTTTTAATAGCAAAAACGGAAAAATTTAACTAAAAGGTCATTTTATTTGTTTCAAGCATTGTAATCCTCGGTTTTTTTAGGATCATGCGCAAATTATGACATTAATAAACAGAAAAAATAGTTTTTGATTTTTAAATTACCAAAACCGATGCTAGAGTGCCCGCCAATTAAGAAGTCTCTCTCCGACCTTCCTAGAAAAATTTAGCGTACAGCCGACATTTTGAATAATTAAAAAGAAAAAAATCTTATATTATTTAAATATTTGAGTAAACTACATACCAATTTTTGAAAATTTGTAATGACTCTTTCATTAAAAAAAAATCCTTAAAATTAATTAAAATTTTAGCATTTACAGGTATCTCCCCAGTTAACTAAAAGTTTAATACAGTCTTAAATTAAATTTTTTCACTTTTTTTCACTGATGGTAATGCATGGTCCAGTCCTTCCTATAGATTATTAATGTGATTTTAAACAGGTAATATGGCTCATTAACCACTGCCATTTACCACGCTTATTACCCACATCAATGGATGTGGTAATAACCGGGTGGGTAATGACCCAGGGCCGTTATAAGGTGCTTCAGGGAGAGAAGTGCCTGCATCACTTGTAAGTGACATCGTTTTGCCTGTTATCGCTTTGATGTGCTTTTTCAATCTTAATTATACTAACATATATTTTTTTTTAACGTTTGGAAAATAAGTTTTTTTTTAATTATTTTTAGCCTCCTGAAATACCACAGTTTGGGAAACTCTATTTCGATCCGAACTACGAGTTCAATGTAAGTCTGCACAATTTATATCTACAGGCCATCGATAACGTTGACATTGACGAAGAGGACGTGCATAAACTCAACGATTGTGTCAAGATGTCGGACGGAAAAATATTTCTAGAATTAATTAATAAGTATAAAGGCCCGAAAACTGTTCAGAATTTTATTTCCATGACGTTGGCCCATTTGAAGGGAATGAATCAGTTGTGTGCTTCTACTTACGAGCGTCTGTTGGATAATATAGGTATGGAAAAAAATGGTTTTAAACCAACATATTTACTGTTTAATTTAGTTAGTTAACCTTAAAATTTTTGATATACCCTATATAATGGCTATTTTTTTTTACTCTACCTGACAGTACTAATATATCACTTTTTTCTATCCAATTTAATAAATAAAGCCATGGGAAATTTTTACATTTTTTGGTACATTTTGTATTATTTAAAAATACAATTTTACTATCCAGCCTTAGAATGCATTGAAAAAATAGGGGTTGCCACTATACAGGGTGTGTCATTACTCTTTTATTCACATTTATTACGACTTCGATATCTTGTCCTATTAAAAAGTTGGGGGATAGAACTTTTAAAACCCGCACTGTATGTACAAATTGGAGCTAAACTTCAAACGCCTGAAACTCTAGAACGAATCGGCCGATTTTTAAAAATAAAACGGTGATGACTAGAGAATCAAAAGGCCTTTAAACGAAGTGTTCATTTGAAAAAAGTTGATAGTGCCCCCTTGGCACTAGACCACGTGACCTAAATAATTTTTATGTAAAAAGTAGTTTAAGTAACATCTTTTACCTAAACGTTACCCGATCTCGATATCTTGTCCCATTTACAAGATAAAGGGGAGGACTTTTAATATCCTCACTGTATACGCGTCGTGCCACTTCAAAAGATTCATGGGCAATTTTTACCAACGCGTGGAAAGGAGACCATCTAAAGCGAGATAACCTTTATTTTTTTTATCGATAGTATGAGGTCAAATGTGGAATATTGTTTTTAATTTGAAGCCACTTAAAAATTAAAAAATCAACAGAAAGCTTCTCCGTCTTATGTGTATTATTCTGTATTTAAACATTACTACATTTAAGCAGTCAGCTGGCTCTGAATGTATTCATTCTTATGGAATCAATTTTTATATAGGCGTGACGTCACCAACAAGCATGCGAAGTGGCAACGCTACCTCTAGTAGGTGCATGCTCTAAAGGTACACCAAATAACAATCTTGAATCTGAAATATTTAACGCACTTTATCTACTCGTGACGTCATTCTGTCATTCGTTTTTTTCGGATTTATGGCCCGCCTTTTATTTTAGAGATTTATTTTATGAAAATTAAATATTAACTTTTATTACATTGTTAAAACAAACACGTTTCTTATAACCAATACACAGACTGTCCACGGATGGAGTTAACATGAGGACAAATGGACCAAAAATTTTATTTAAAAAAAAAAAAAAATCATAAAAATTTTTGCTTGTAAAATAAAATAGGATTCACGAAGAGAAAATGTTGATTTTGTATACTTTTTTTTCCTACGACCACTTGTGAAAATAGCAAATAGCACACGGTTTTCATGCATAAAAATGCCTTATATCACACTAGTGTTGCAAAGTACTTTACAGCACTAGTGTTGCAAAGTACTTTACAACACTGGTGTGATACATATTATGATGTCATTCTAAAAACTGCTATTGGTTTTGCAAGTGACTTATTTATTGTAGTGACAGTAAAAAAACTTTTATTTACCTTAAACGGTAGAACCCAAATTAGCGAAAATCATCTTATTTTATATTTATTAAAATTTACGAAAAAATAAAAACAAACAAAAATAGACATAACCACAAAAACAACTTTCACTGACTGGCACAGTGTTGTCAGGTAATTAGATCAAATTTAAAATCTCCCTTCTTCTTGTACTCAAACAACTAGTTAAATCTTTTTTTTTAATCCCTAATTAAACCTAAGGCTAATACACACTTTATGAATCCACTTTCTTTTATCCATTCATAAATAGAATCAGACCCTTCCGACGTTGCCAAATGCTTTCCATATTTTGCATGGTAACTGACGTTTGGTAGTCGTTTTTTCCTTACTTTAAGGACTTTAGGTTATGCATTTACAATTTTCATATTTTTTATATTTTTTCTTAAAAATATGAGGAAAAACTGTTATTTTTACTTAATTTTACATGTGATGTTCAGTTTCATTAACTCGTTTTACCAATTTTACCCCACCCAGCACCCCTTTTCACTCCCCGGTCCCGTAAGTTTATTTACTGATATTTTTAAAAAACGGAATATTTTGGATATGCACCACTTACGTTTTATTTAGAAGAGTGTCTAAAATATGTAAGAATCGATAATTTTTAAAAAACCTTTATAATAGCAGAAAATCGTATTAAACTATTAGCGTTATTACCTAACAAAACCATACAATTTTTATTAAGTGAGGGCCTTTTTAAATTCCAAAATGATAAAAGTTATATAATGCTTCTAGGTAGGTGATTTTCGATGTAAAAATATTGTCAAAACAGTATAATATAGCAGTGAGGAAAAGTATATATCACACTAGTGTTGCAAAGTAAATATCACCCTAGTGTTGCAAAGTTCTCAATTGTTTTTTATTTTTTCTGAACAGACAAACTTTAATTTATTTTTTTTTGGTGAATAATTTGTGGTCGTAGGAAAAATAGTGTACAGTACTCGTGTGAAAATGACTTTCTTACACTCGTGGGTTTGTCGCACTCGGCTAACGCCTCGTGCTACAATATTCCCACTCGTGTGAAATTAGTCATTTTCCACACTTGTAATGTAATATACTATTTCAAGAGTAAACTACCTGTATTTTTCTATTATAGCAAAATGTGATTACAAAAATTTATTTAGAATCATGTTTGTAATCGATAAAAAGAATAATACAAATTTTTTATAAAATCCTGGAAAACTGGCGTTAACAGTGGAAAAACTGTGTTTTGTAGAAATTTTGCAAAAGCGGGTGTTTGAAGAGCAAATTATAAAAGTTTTTTAGGTCATTTTTATTATACAAATTTAAAATAATTAATATTTGATAACTTCAAAATCAGTTTCATTAATCTTTTTAATACCCCTGTAACTTTAATAAAGTTAATTAAAATGCTATTCTAAATGAAAAATAAAGGTAGTCTACTCTTTTAGAAAAATCATGTTTTTTAAGTTTTTGCGAACCCTGTATACAAAATCAACATTTTCTCTTCGTGAATCCCTTTTTTAGAAGCAAAATTTTTTTATGAAGAATTACTTTTTAACGAAAAATGAAATTTTTGGTCCATTTGTCCTCTTTTAACCCCATCCGTGGACAGTCTGTATATATCTTATTTCATATATTAAATACAAAATAACATTCATTTTTGGATGTTTTTATGATCCATATTAACCTAGAAATTTATTCTTTTGATTTAATAGTCTAATACCCTTTGAAGTATCTTTTAAGGACAATGAAATATTTTTAGAAAAAGAAAATCGTTGGTATTATGGAAATATAAATATTAGAGTAATTCTAGAGGTAATAACGATGAACCTTCTTTTTGAGCTGCAAAAAGGAACACGGCCCAGGTAGCTCAGGCAGCCAATAGATTTTTACAGAAATTTTCAAATTGGGATAGTCTTGTTACATCGAGAGTAAGTAGAATAAATATTCCTAGGCTCATAGTATTTAAATTTTTTTAGATATTTTTTTCAATTTGACTTCTTTTAGGTATTTATTCACCATAACGGACTTTCCATTATAGGACGCTATCTATTTATAGCTAAAATATTGAATTACTCTAAACCAGAATTAACATATGAAATTTTAGTTTGTCCAAGTAAGTATATAAAAAGAATATCAGTAAGAGGCAGTTTGCAAAAATCCTTATTATTATTATTTTATTTTTTTAATAAAAAAAAATATGACTTTTTTGATAAATCATAATTTTTTTATACAATAAACCTTTTTGTAATTTTTGGTATCCTTTAATGTGAATCAGGCTTTTCTAGAAAGCAAAAGCAGTTGCCGTGCACCAGTTTTCAAAAGATTAAAATTTATTGATATTGTAAAATTCATCGGTGGACGTACTGTACAGGGTTTTCATTTATATTTTGTCACCTACTTTTAACTATAAGTATGAAGGGTAAAAAGAACGTTCTGTATAAAAGTTTCATACTTTTTTGTCTATTATCTTTTGAGCATAAAAAGAAACAAATGAACTTTAAAAACTCAGAAAAATGAAAAGGTAAACTTATTTTCAATGGAACACCCTATATATTATGTAACCATTAAACAGGTATTTTAAAAACTTTACAAAAATAATAGATATAATTTCCAATATACCTACCTACGGCATGCCGCGGCACTAAGTTGAGAGTGTAGATGTAATGGAAATTATATCCAGATTTAAATGGCCATATTTCCGAAACTATTAAAGATAGATATATCACATATGGTATTTTTGGAAAGCTTTTTAAAAGATCTGTTTATTGGTGTCATTATATACAGGGTATCCCATTAAAAAAAAAAAGTTTTCCTCTTCATATTTTTCGAGTTTTTGATGTGCATTTGTTTCTTTTTTATGCTCAAAAGATAATAGATGAGAAAGTATGAAACGTTTATACAGGACGTTTTTTCTATTCTTCTGGGTTATAGTTAAAAGTGGGTGGCAAAATGGAAATGAAAACCCCTTTCTTGGGTCCATTTGTTAATATACTTGTTAAGCAAATAGGTATTGGGATATCGACCAGTAAAGCAACAACAAGGGATGTAAGTGACTCATTCAATCCAAAATATTTTTATGCAGGTATTCACGTTAGATTGTCTTTTTTCCTCACATTGCCTATGTGTTATGTTTTTTTGCTGATTCGGTATACACACACTTGAACTCATTTGTTTTGATGTTTAAATACATTTGACCCTGTGGGTTTATTTTATGACCTAGAAATTGTTGCTGTTTTATTTAAATTATTTCATATTTTGTCAATTGTTTTAATTTTAGATGTGTTTAAATACCAAAATAATAAAATACATAATAAAATACATAATAAAAAATTCTACATGCCATCAGTGTTCACACTATTATTCTTTCCTAAAATTAATATGAGGTCTTTGAAGATGATATTGTCATAATAAAAACTTCATTCAAATTCTTATGGCTTATAATAAACACTTGGTTGTTTTTTTTTAAATATTTTTAGCCCTTCACTTGCTGGACAAATATGAAATATGGCCGTACCATCCACCGTGTCCCATACCAGAAATATTTACCGCAGATCTTGACTTAAGAAACACTGTAATAGTTAGTTTTTTAAAAACAGGATACCAGCTTAATATTATGTCGGTAATACATTTCTATAAGACTGCTTTTTAGGAAAGGCGTATGGAATTTAGGTGAGATAATTTTATTTATTGGCGGTCACTGTATACCGATCTTATATTTGGTATTACTTGTTTTACGTTTAACAATAATATTATTTTATTATTTTTTTATTAGAAATTATTATTATCTAATGATTGTTGTATTAAAATTGTTATTACATCTTGTAGATGTTAAACCGTATGTGGAGCCAATGGTGATCGATTTAATAAACAAGCATCAAAAAGTTCTTTAAAATCGATTTACAACGAAATAGATGTATTTTTAAAATATATTGGTAAAGATACATTGAGAGCACTTTTGATAACTATGTACAGATATCTCAGTGAGAGTGAAGCAATTAGTTTGTACGAGAAATGTGTAGAAAAAAAGTATACCAAAAATTATTTATGGAAGATGTAAATGGGGAAGTAAGTAACTGATTCGTGCTACGATTATTATTTAGGCTAATTAGTTATTTTTTTATTTTATTTATTTAAATATCGAAGCAACCAATCGCGTTGAAGTAATAATACCTCCAAAGTGACATTTTGACCAAAAGTGAGATTTGGGCAATCAGCGTGTCAGTCCACCGTGTAATGTTGTAGGGCTTCCACTGGGGTCACGCTTGTGACCTTTTATCACTTTTTTAGGCCTAGGTCTATAAAAGTCACTTTTTTTGTGAAAATGTGGCATAAAATCACTTTCTGGTCACTTTTCGTAGTGTTAACTGTATTGGAAATTTTAATTAAAAATGGAAGAGAACTGTAAAGTTTTAGAATCTTAGTGTAGCCTAGTTGATAATAGTGTTTTTTTCTTTTGGTCTGGCTATGAGGAAACATCACTGTAACAGGGCTAAAAATAGCCGATTTTCGTGATTTTTTTTTGTAAGAAGTGATAATTATTTGAAGATCTGACAAAACCTGTTTTGTTGCTATTGTATATTTATCTATGCTGATGTGATTTTTTATTAAAAAATATTTAAAATTCACAAAGTTATTCACATAAAGGTAATGGCGTTCAACCTTATTGGCATTACATACTGACCACAATACATCAGTAAAAAAATATCTAAAATCAAAAATTTTATTAAACTAAACAACATTCGCTATCGCAGTATCACATGTTGAAAATAAAAAGGTCAATAAAGTTATATAAATAATTAAATCAGCTCCATTTTATCAAATATAAATATATATATATATATATATATATATAAAATGGCTACGACCTGCGATACCGAATGTTGTGTAGTTTAATAAAATTGATGATTTTTCACTGTTATATCTTCACCACCAGGTGACGCCATTAATTTTGACTGCCATTACGTTTATGTAAATAACTTTGTAAATTTTTAATATGTTTTAATAAAAAATCACATCAGCGTAGTTAAATATACAGGGTGTAGTTTAATTGATGACAAAAAATAAAGGGTATGATTTCTTAACTAAGCAAAAAGAATTTTTGTCTTGCAACTCAGGGCTGTAAGGATCATGGCAGCAATAGGATATAGGGACGATTGTAAAAGTGCCTTTACTAACTACTAAAAATTTTAAGCTTTCCAAGTTTATTTCATTTGGAGAATCTTGTTATTGTTCTAATTTAGATATTTTAACTAAGTACTTTATTAGTTTTAATTATTTTCATCTTGTATTGACCTGTGTTAGTTGTAATGCAATTTTTACATCAATAAAATATATGAATATGAATATGAATAACTTATTTTAGGAAGAAAGTTCGTATCAACATATGTCCCAAACCACTTAACTTTTAAGCTACAGGATGTTAAAGTTTTAAAAAAATCGATTTCTTATCATATCTTCAAAACTGTTCAAGATAATAAAATCTAAGACAATTCTACTTACTAATCACCAATAGGCATTTTTTGATGTAAAATGTTTTAATTACTTCTACCATTGGCGTTCAAACGAGAAATATACTGGAGATTTTTCAAACAAAATGTGGTGCGCCATTGCTTTTTTCAATAATAAAAATTATTTTTAAAATTCCCATTAATTTTGCAACAAATTTGACCTCTTCAGTTTTCTTTGTTTGATGCATTTTTGTTATATCAAAATTAATTTAAATTAGTAGTCTGCTTTCTCCAATTTTTGTTTTTTATCTACGCGAACAGGGTGCATCGAACGAAAATACATCAAGAAGTCTAACTTGTTGTAAATTAAATAAGCATTCAAAAATTAAAATTTTTGTTTTTAGAAAAGACAATGGCGTAACATTTTTTTTATATTCAGTATTTTTTTCTTACGGACGCCCCTGGTAGAAATATATTTAAAAATCTTCTACATTAAAAAATCCTATTGATGCTTAGTAGGTACGTGCCAAATTTTATGAGAATATCTCAAACAGTTTAAAAGTTATAATATGATAACGATTTTTTTTCTTAAAACTTAAAACACCCTGTAGCTTAAAAGTTAAGTGGTTTAGGACATATGTTTATATGAACTTTTCTTTCCTAAAATATGCTTAAGAATCATACCCTTTCTTTTTAGCCAGCAATTAAATTACGCGCTGCAACGTGATGATACCAAATAAGCTGCTTTTTGTTCAATTCTAAAATAATATCTTTACTTACAAAACAAATTCACAAAAATCGACTATTTTTAGACATTACATTGGTGTTCCTCCTTAAGAAAAGAAATGGAACACATAGTATTTTGCAAAACTTGTACTAAAAAAAAATATATACATTTTTAGTTAGTTTTAGAATCACTCTTTTGTTAGTGTTAATTAAACAATTGTTTTTTCGATTAAATTTTTGTAAAAAAAAGTTCAAAAAAATCTTTTTTAAGTTACTATTTTTAATACTATGGGTTACTTAGTCACTTTTTGATTCACAAATTTGGGTGGAAGCCCTGGTGTCAATAAAGTAGATTTCTGGTCGCTTATTAGGCCGATGTACTCGAGTTGCTAGACGAACACAGATAAAACAGGTTAAGATTGTTAAATTCCCAGACTTACATAGTTGAGTTGCTAGACGGGGAGATGATTGGGTTCCTAGACGTAACCTCATTACAGACAGGTAAAAACCCAACACCACAAATTTTATTAAGCATCCTTTATACGGTCAATATATTATAACATAAAAATTGATTTTCGGTGTTTTGTTACTTGATATTACTGGAATATGTTTAACCGAATACAGAGTATAAGTGGGGGTCATGGTTAGTTCTGGTTAGTTAAATCTTTTGTTTTATTCTTAATTAAACCTAAGACTATTACACACCTTATAAATTCATTTAAGAATAATGTCAATTCCTCTTTTGTTCATTCATAAATAAAATCAAACCGTGCAGGTATCACTACTTTATTAAAATAAACAGATTTTAACAGCAAAATAAAGCAAAACAGGAAAAATTGTATAAAGCATTATTAGTTTTTCACTTTCTAGAAACTCAACAATGTTTTTTAGCAACTTATTCATCTTTGCCTAACAACTCGACAATCCCAAATTCATAATTTTGATATTATCTTTTCACCGTCTAGCAACTTGAGTACACCCTATTAGGCACCCCTATTCGGGTATAATAAAAACAATTTTGATGCCGCCGCCAGACATTTGGCCAACTACTACAAACTTTTGCAAACACCATTGTGTGACGGGTAGTTCGTCTGCATTCGCCTTGATTGGCCCAAATTTTTATTCTGCCGTCACACATTGGGCAAAGTTGTCGCCGAACTATTTGACGAAACATTTGGCAAACTATTTGTAAGCAACTGTGTTTGTAAACAGTTGGGCCAATCAAGGCGAATACAGACGAACTACCCGGCCACACAATGGTTGTTTGCGATAGTTCGTCGTAGTTGGCCTAATGTCTGGCGGCGGCATTACACACACACATTTTCTTACAAATAGGTTGCCAAATGTATCCACAAATAGTTCGGCCACAATTTCACCCAATGTGTGGCGGCAGCATAAGAATCCTAGATTTTATTCATGGTGGCGCCTTTTCGTTGACCTTGCAGGGTATAGCAAAAACTAAAAGAGATAGAACAAATCTGATTGCATATTCTCAATTTCGATTTTTGAAACGAATTTATTATATTGAAAGTAAATCGTAGCTATAAATAAAAAAGTTTTAGGGATTTTTACGTAGAATTCAGTGAAAATTGTTGAATTTGAAAAAAGTTCATATAAAAATATGTCCTTAACGTCTGAGTTTTTGAACTACTGGGTGTTAAAAATTTTAAAAATATATTTCAGAAAAATACAGTGGCGTACCATTTCTATATTAAAAATATTTAACTTAACCTCTCATGGCCGACTCTGGTAAAAATTAATGTCTTCTAGTGCATAAAAGGCTTCTCCCAAATTTTTTAAAAATATTAAACACCCTGTAATTTAAAAACTAAGACGCTTAGGACATATGTTCATAATTTTTTTTCATTGTTGAATTTATATCCGAAGTTTTTAGATGCGTTTCATTTGTTTTTTATGAAACGGGGCGGCCATTACGCAGTCTAGTCTAAGCCTACTATCAAATAAACAAAAATAATCGTTTTTGGAGCTTAAACAATCTGAAAACCTAGGCTTGTGATACATCAATAAAAGGCTCTTGAAGAGCTCTTTTTTAAAATGTAAAAATCCAATATGGTGTCTGTACGTTAATCCAGAGTTTGGGTAAATATCTTAAAAACAAATAAAGTTAAAAAAAGTTCTGAATTCGTTGGGATATACGTATTAAGATTTGGAAGCTCATATTTCCGAAACTTTTAGGGAAAATAATTTTAAATGTGGCTACAAATAACTAAACACGAGAAGGAAAAAAAGTTCTGAATTCGTTGGGATATACGCATTAAGATTTGGAAGCTCATATTTCCGAAACTTTTAGAGAAAATCATTTTAAATATGGCAATTTCTTAAAACTCTTTAAAATGTCTTTATAATAGTGATACAACATACAGAGTGTTTTATTTTAAAAATGGCATTTTATTATTCAAATCCTGTCGATGGTTATATTTCCGAAACTATGACAAATTAAATACAATAAATTTGGTATTCTTTTACGGCTTTTAAAGAGACCTTTCTATTGGTGATAAAATATACAGGGTGTTTTATAAAAAAACAATTTGTGATATAACTTAGAAATAAAATCTATGTTAAAATCCCTATCCCTTTTTATTTTATTTTTTATCTCTAATGTCAATCGACTTACAAGTGCCTGGCCAAATTGGCAAATTTGACAAAACTCTTTATCTCCGAAACGAATCAAGTTAGCCATGACTAACTTTCACAACTCAATTATTTTTCAAAATCTAAATAGATATTGTGCAATCAGATTTGTTCTATATCTTTTAGTTTTCGGTATAACCTATAACATCAACGAAAAGGCGCCACCCTGTATGGACTTATTTTAATTTAATTTTTATTGTTTTAGATGTTGGTATATCAAGTTGAAATTAAAACTAACATGAGTCAATCAGAAATTGAATTGATAATTAAATATTACTTTCACAAAATGGATGAAATTAAACAGGTGCCATCAAGGTCGACATCCCTAGTGTTTGAAATAAAACTGCCCGGTACAGGTAAGATTTTACAATCTAATGTAAAAATAGAGAAAGCTTATAGTCGTTGGAATTAAATAAGAGAAACCATAAAACATAAACACAATACCACCACTCGTTTTTATATTAAAAAAAAACCTTTGTCATTCCGCGCCGTTTTGTCCTACTATTAGCGCAAAAAGGCGCCGATAAGTGGCGTAATAAAATTTTGGAGTCAACGAGGATTTGATAAATTTTATGATTCTCTTATTTGATGCCAACGACTATACACTTCCCCGTTTCTAACCTATAGTGTTTCTGTATCTGGGAAATGACTTATCTTACAATATAGTTAATGACATCAATATTTGATTTGTTTACATTCACAAGCACCGCCATATAGTCTAGGTGTATTAGGATTATATTATATCCATATGTAATGACGTCATTTTGTTTATCTTTTTTGGTATATTCCGAACAGCGGCGAAAACAAACTTACGTAAACGTAAAAAGCAAATTTACCTTATTTTTACTATATTGTCCCTTCTTTTTGCAAACAATTCTTAATTTAAAGCCAAATTGGAACTCGATATTTGATTTCCACTTCTTAAAGTCCCATTTTTAAAAGTGGATATATAAGATATTAATTACCAACAGATTTTTTAAAATGTTTGACACCCTATATTTTGAAAACAATGCATTTTCGGACCTATGTTTATTCAGAAAACACCCGGTATAAAAACGTAAAAATAGCTTAGCTTAATAAAAATATCAAATTGACCTTTTATTATGTAATTAAACATAAAATATTTTGTATGCAATATTAAAAGATACATACTTAAACAACTAGACCAGATGTTTAGATATACAGGGTGCTAAAGAATGTTCTTAAACAAAATTTGAGGGCAGATTCTACTTTTAAAAATATCAAAAATAAGTTCATATAAACGTGGGTCCGCAAATTCATTGTTCTCAACATACAAGATGTTAAACTTGTAAAAATTATTTGTATTTTTTTATACTTTAAATATCCTCTACCCAATTTCGTTTTAATTTGTAACACCCTAGTACAGCGTGTCTACAAAAGTTCTTACCAAATGGAAAACTTTTTTATTCATTAACTTAACGAAAAAAGTTCCCTTTTATAAAAAGGTCCTGCTACATGAGAAAATATATTTCCGCAAAAGTATTTAAATGTTGGATATACAGGGTGGCTTAAAAAAGACTTGCTTCTAAATTAATATACGGATATTTCCTAAGTACAGTACGAAACTTTAAAGGGTGATTTCTTATGTCATTTTATGAGATAAACATAAACATCTGTCCGGAGTTGCTTCGTTTCTGAGATACAGGGCTTTTATTATTTTTTAAAAAGTTGGTACTTTATAAATATCTTAAATACGAAGCAAGATACCAAAAAAAAATGTACGACACAATAACGTTATAGTTTTAGTTGCTTTATAGGAAAAAATATAAAAACTACATATAAAGCCAGTGGCGTACATTTTTTCTCAATAATATTGGCTGCTCACTGAGACACTACTGGACCCAGTAAGGTCAATCTAGTTGGAGCTTTACAAACGCTTTATTAAATCAAACAAACGTACCAAATTTCAACCAAATCGGTTTAAGGGTATTTAATATATTTTTTTGATATTTCAGAAATAAAGCAACTCCGGACATATGTATATCGAACTTTTCTTTATAAAATGACCCTTTAAAGTTTCGTGACGTAGTTAGGAAATTCCCTGTATATTAATTTGGAAACAACTTTTTACTTTAAGTCACCCTGAACATCTAACGTACAATTATTTTTGGAAAAATGTATTTTCTTATCAAGCAGGACTTTATGAAAAAGCTTTTTTCGTTAAGTTAATAATAAAAAGTTTCCCATTTGGTAAGAACTTCCGAAGACACGCTGTATTTTAAAGACCCTACCAAAGAGTGGAGATGCTTGATAAGTTGGATAACGCCACCGACATAGGATGGCTAAGGCCGCCCACCAATTATGATCTTTTTTACCTTAAAACAAACATTTTTAAAATAATGAAACCATATAACTTGTTATCTATTTTTAAATATTGGTTCTAGACGTTCAGATTCTTCTAAATAATCTATCTACACTGCTTAATCGCAAATCTATGGTTTGATACTATTTTGGTCAGAGCAATTTTCTTTGTGCGGTGTTGCCAGTTACCGCAGTTTTTTTCTTTAAATTGCAATTCTTTTAAAATCTTTACACAATACAATATTTTAATAATACGTTATAAAATGAAATCTGCAAATTAATACCTATTTATCATACTTACGTTTAAATTGTACACAAAAAAAATTTACTCTAACTTGTGTCCAAACGTTTTTAGACGACTGAAGGATTAAAAGCGGTTTCGCCGAGCGCAAATCAGCCAAGTTAGCATTTTAGCTTTAATGTTTCTATTGGATGATAGATATCAGGTCGATTAGAGTTTGCGTTTAGAAATTAGAACGGTGGGCGGCGTTATCCGCTGGCCGGGGCTTCCTGGACCTCCCCTACATTTTTGGTAATCTAAGTTGATACATTAACTTTTTAAAGATCAGAATTTGTATGTTTCTGTGCTTAACAAAATTTTAAAACATTGGCGGTAGCCTGTTTTTATTTGAGGAGTGTCTCTTCAAACGGGGATATAATCACTTTTTATTACACTAAAAAAGCCGTACGGGTTAATATGTCTTTAATTAATACATCTCTCTCACTTTTTAATTTTTGTTTAACCCTATTATTTATATTGAAATGCACAAATTCTTCACCTTATACTGACACAAAACTAAACTTGTTTACTTTTAGATCAACCAAGTACAAAACAACTTCCAATCCTTAACAAAAACAGGAGTGTTGACAAAACTAGAGATATCATAATACAATTTTTAAATAAACATTGCTCAATCAAGGGCAAAGTTATTTCGCCAACTCTAGTCGAAGTAGAAAAAGAGAAATTGGTGCATTATTTGGACAATATTTGGACATGATATTGGGATTTTGACAATTGAGAGGACAATACCACGGAAAACATTATAAAGTTCTATTTTTATGTACTTGATCGATTTAAAATGTACCTCTGTAATTTAAACTGAGGTTCCGGTAAGAGGTTTTCATATAGCTGTACACCTCGTGTGTTATATTTTTTCCATGTGGAGTTGCTCAACACGGTCTTAATGGTATTTTTCACATCAATTTTAAATGATGTTTATTAGCAGCTAACCTTATTATGTCATAAAATACATTAGGAACTTATCTGAAATAAATTAATCATATTTCTACTTTCTTTTTATAAAAGCGTTAAATAAATTAAATTTGACGTTTAATATTTTGTCTACTTTATTATTATTTTCAAATTTTAGATGCGCTTGTACGTACCATTAGTATGAAGAGTATAAATTATCAATAGAGACCAGCTCCCGCACTCTGTAACTCGATAGAGAAGGAATTTCCTTTCTATGCAATGTAAATCATATGGCAATTTAAGGACATTTTTTTCTATTGAGTTACAGATTATGAGGGCAGATTACATGATGCATATTTAAGACATTTTCATGGGCAATAGCATATTTTCAGTAAAATATGATTATAATGCATAGTATCGACGATACATTTTCGAGTGCAGGAGGTAATATATGTATATAATATACATAATTATTAAGAAAAAGCATGAATAACCTATGGTTTTTAACCTGACGACCATTTTTTGTCTCTGTAACTTTTTGTGTTAAGAATTTTATTTTTGGTCACTTAAGAAACTTGCCCCTGGAACAAAACTTGTAAATTAAACACTGGGATTAATTGAAATGAAACAATATTCCTCAAACCCATATAATTCGGTCCCTAATTATCATAAATAATAATAAGCTATTTTTTATAGAAATTTATTATTATTATTATTATTATTTGTTTAAAAATTAAGTGTAATACTTAGTTTATTTTAGATTTAAAAAGTGGTTTTCGGTTAACTTTTATAAATTTTGATCTGTTGTAGATCTTCGTGGACAAATGCGCGATCACATTTAATTATAATGTTTTATAGCCTTAAAGTTGGTTTTTATTCATTGTTTTTTATCTTACCAAAGTTTCTACTAGACGTCTTTTGATGCAAACCTTGAGAAGTAACCTGCATAGTAATACAGGGTGTTTCAGAATTTAATACCAAAATTTTCGGATTTTGAAAAATTGCCTGTGGAAATTTGTTGTATAGTGACACGGCGTGTATAGATATACTCTGTATATCTAGCAGTTTGAGCTTTACAATTTTAAGAGAGACGACAAAGGTTCAACTCTCATGAAATTGTTTGTAGATAACATATAAATCTTGATTTTTTACCCTGTAAACATTTTAAAAATATAATAAAACTTATCTCTTTATTAACTTCAGTAGATAATATAAAATTGTATAGCCACATACCTATATACAAAAGTTTATAATAAGAAAGATACAGTGTGTTAAACTGAAAAAATATTTTTAAAATATTTCGATAATTTTGCATTTTGAATTTAAATATTAAAATGAAACTTGGTATCTAGATTTTTTTTACATAAATTAGTCAGATCCGATATTTATTTGTATCTCTAGAGTAGAGGGCATTGCCAACACTATTTTGAATGTTTTTAAAACGTCGAAACTTTTTTGTGCTACCTTATATGTACCATATATAAATAAACCAGTAAACTCTCCTATGCTTTCTACACAAAAACGTATGCTTTGTAGGAGTCGTTTAGAGCAATTGGTTTTGAGATATTTGAGATTAAGTTGTTTAGTGCGACCGAAAAATACCTTTATTTACAGCTTATTAGCCATTACTACCACTGATACATCATAAACGAATCTTTATTTCATAATTTGTTCTACAAGTTACAAAAATGAAATGACGTCACAAAAAACTAATAAATTAATTATACAAAAGTCTATAATAGCTTACATATTAAAATAATCATCCATGCAGTAAGGCTCTAAGTTGATTAACAATTTTTTAATTTCAATTTTAAATGCCCTTTGGCTCGTTATTTTTTAATTGGTGTTGGTAACTTATTATAACATTTAACACACATATATTCTGGGCTTTTCTCACTTAATTGAAGGCGATGTATAGGATAAGACAAATACTCAGCTCTGGTATTGTAACTGTGATTACTAAGTGGTTCAAATAAAGGTTTATTTCTATATAAGAACATCAGACATTCAAAAATGTACAATGCATACACTGTCATTATTCCAATTTGTCTAAATACAGTTCTACATGATTGATTTAACTCTAGTTTTTTTATAACCCGTATAAGACGCTTTTGTGCAACAAAAGTGGATTGGATGTTTCCGTCACGACCCCAAAAAATAATACCATATTTTAAAATTGATTCAAAGTTAGCAAAATACATTATTTTTAAGGTTTTTTCATTCATATACTTTGACACCACCCTGATCCCGTAGCAAACAGACGAAAGTTTTTTAGTAACTGACTTATATGGACTGACCAGTTTAAATTTTCATTAATATGCAGACCTAAAAACTTTGTGTTTTCAGACACAGATATTTTATTGCCTGATAAATCTAAGTGGTCCATATTTGGCATTTTTGACTGTTTTGTTTTAAATAATATAATGTTTGTTTTATCAGAGTTTAGAATTAATTTATTTTCTGTAAACCACTCTGAAACTGAACCAAAAAGATGTTTACTATCTATCAGAAGCTGAGACAAAGTTTTATTTCCTATAAGTAGATTTGTATCATCAGCGTAACTAACTATAGTTTGACATGGTCTATCTGCTGCAGAATAAAGATCATTAACAAATATTACAAACAAAATAGGTCCAAGTATACTACCTTGGGCTATTCCATTGTTATTATATAATATTTCTGATTTATATAACTGGCCGTTCTTATTTATACCCACTATTTGAGTTCTCTCATGAAGATAAGATGTTATCCATTTCAGTGCATTCCCTCGTATCCCATACATTTCCATTTTTTTAATTAATATTTCTCTGTCCAAACAATCATATGCTTTAGACAGATCAAGAAACATCCCCAGAGCGACTTCACCATTCTCAACATGTCTCAAAACTGATTTAACAAATTGATAAATAGCCGTTTGTGTGGATTTCCCTTTCAAAAAGCCATGCTGGTTACTATTAAACAAATTACAGTCTCTCATAAATTTGATCAACCTGTTTGACATTGCCAGCTCAAATAGTTTGGAGAATCCAGGCAAAAGGCTTATAGGCCTATAACTGTCCATTTTTTGAGGATCCCCTTTTTTATATAAGGGTTTTATCAAGGCCAATTTTAAGTTTGTTGGAAATATACCTTTTTAAATGAACTATTAATTAAATAACATAAGATTTTTTTAAAACAATAATACTTTTTTTTATAATACTTGTCGGTATTTCATCTATGCCGCTACTATGTTTGTTCTTGATCTGCCCAGCTAATTTACAAATTTCGTTTACAGTGACAGGTACTAAATACATAGACCGATTGTTTCTTCGAATTTTACAAGTATAAGGTATAGACTTTACATTTTTTAAAATATTTGGTATTACAGAGACTAAAAATTCATTATATTTGTTGGCAACTGTATCAGCTCTCCCCTCTAACTGTACTTCATTATAGTGTGACAATTTACCAGTGATTTCTTTGTTAATAGCCCACATGCATTTCATTTTGTTGTCCGAATATTTAATTCTATTTTCATAGATTTTAGTACGTTCCTTTTTAAGAATATAGTCATATTCTTTTTAGTTTGTTTGTAAGCTTCTGAATATTTACTATTTTTGTTACGAAATGTTAGTAACACGTCTAGTCTTTTTTACATTCAACGAGGTCTGGATTTATATTTTTATTTTTTTGATGGTTATGAACTACTCTTAGAGGAAAGCTCTGATTAAATATACGTGTATATGTATTTATAAAATTATCCCATTGGTTATTAATGTCATTTTTGTTACAAGAATAAATTTCTTCCCAATCCTGTCCTGTTAGAGAGCACAAAAATTATTTATATTTTCTTGAGAAAAAATTCTCTTACGTTCTAACCTTTGTGGTTTTTTTACTTGTGTTTCAAAAATTATTTTTTGTGCTGTGTGATCTGAAATGAAATTTTCTAGTACATCTGTATTACCATAATCTGAATCCGTAAAAATATTATCTATACAACTGGAAGAATTTGCTGTTAGTCTTGTATTTTTATTTATAGTCTGATTTAAATTAAAACAATTAATCATTGTTACGAACTCAGAACCTATTTTATTTGCTTTAATTAGCTCTATGTTAAAATCACCTACTAAGAAAATAGATTTTTTTCAATTTTGTGTTTTTGACAACAGTTTTTCAGTTCTTTCTAAAAAAACTTTAATATCACCTGAGGGAGGTCTATACACTGAAATAACTATCACATCGACTTCTCCAACCCGACATTCAATAGCTGCACACTCAAATACGCCACATTTTGACAGTCTAGTCAAGTTTGGTCTTGGTTTAACTGATACTTTTTGTCGCACATATATTGCCGAACCACCATGTTGTCCTTCATCACGACAGAACATTGACACTAATTTGAAGTTTTTAATACCTAATTGTTTAAGCTGCATTTCAGATTTCCAATGTTCTGTGATGCAAAGAATTTCACACTCCGGATGCTTTAGAAGCATGTCATTAATTTTGTCAATAGAATTTCCAAGTGATTGCACATTTTGGTGTATTATGCTTACTACTTTTTTGACATAGTTGGTGTTTTGTTTAGGAGCTTTTAGATTTTTAGCATCTTTGTAGTTCTCGCCGTTGTCCTGGGATTTCAAAAAAAGATCCGTCTGTGTAATTTATTTGACTTCTATAATTTGTTAGTCGTTTTTGTATACTGGACAATTTTTGTCACGTGCAGAGTGTTGACTACTTTCAGGTTTGAATTTCATTTTTATACAGTTTGGACATCTCAGTACATTTTCTTTACAGTCTTTTCCACAATGGTCATTTGCTCCACATTTATAACAACATATTTTATCCTTACAGTGTTTTGCCACGTGTCCGAATCCTGCACAGCTGTAGCACATAGCTAGATTTAGGTGTTCCTGAACATACACCTTCATTAGGTCAAAGTTCACTGTTTCCTTCTTTAGGAACCATTTGGCGACTGTTGGTTGTGCTTCTAGTATCCAATTTTCTTTTGTAGGGTTTCGGCATTGTCTCTTTGTAATTACTTTTATATCTTCACGTATATTAATTGTAGGAAATTCAATTTCAATTTCATTATTTAATCTAATAAGCTCTTCAACAAATTCAGTATCTGAATATCCTTTTAAAATGCCAGTAATCATAAACATTGGGTTTAAATTCTGTGACTCTTTGACTTTAATATTAGTTTTATTTTCCAATGCCAGTTTTAGTTTTTCTGTTGGGTTTCGTTGCAGCTTTCCACTACTATAGCCCCACTTTTTAATTGCCTTATATTTTTAAAGCCTCCATCTAGTGTCCTTTTTGTTTATCTCTTGCTTAAGTTGTTGTATGGTCTGTTTTGGATCTGTAATATTATCTATTCGAACTACTGTTTCTAATTTTTTTGATATTTTAGGAGTTACCCATGTTTCTGTAATTTTATTTTCTGGTGTTGTCGTTTGCGCTATAGCTGCATATGTTTTTGATTTTTTCCATTGTGTGAAATTTGATCTGCTATGTTTTTTTCGACCATGTTTTTGTCTTGAACGTCCTGTAGTATGAGTTTATATTCTAGTGCCATTTTTTCCTGTTCTAATTGCCCAATTTTATATGTAATTAAAGTTAATGCCTTGTGTAAAGCGCTTGTGGCAGTTCTAACCTCATTTTGGTCCTGCTTATTCGAAGCGTTTTCTATTTTATCTAATGATTGAAAAATGTCCATCAATAATTTGTCCATAGCTATTGAGTTATTGCCTACCTGTATGTCAGTGTCCAAAAAATATTTTTTCCAATGGTATCGTTTACTTGTGTCCCTTCACATTGTTTTTGTTTTGATTTTGTAGTTCTGGAGACATCTCTGGTCCTAGTCGTTTAACAGAAGTTCTTTCTTTATTTTCATTTTCTTTATTATACCCTGATGGTGGCGTTCGACATACTGAATTTCTGGGCTTAAACACGTCATTAGGATCCCTAAAAACTTCATCAAGATTCCCGTATTTTTAAAGTCAGTTTTTAACTTATCACTGTCCCCCGGTATTTCCAGATCCTTATCGGCAATGCTCGATGCTTTGCGTTGTTTACTTGAATAAGTTTTTATATCAATTGTATTTTTGCGCCGATAATTTTATTTATTTCCGACACTCGAAAATTTCATAGAACCTACGGAATGAGATCGATTTTTCCGCCAAGGTCCTTTACCAAACTCGAATTTTCTGCACTGGTGGCTTCTTTGCCACTACTATTTCCCCCAGAAAGCATTGGAGAGTTTACTTGTTTACTTAGATGGACGTACAGAGTAACACGAAAAAAATGCGTTTTAGATAATTTCAAAGGAGTTACACATAATAATTAATATTGGTTCTGAATAAATCTATGTTACAACCCCTGAAAACAAAGTTTCATTACAAAAATCCAAAACTATTAAATTGTTAAATACACTAAAAGTTCTTTTTGACGTATATAAAGTATATAAAAACCTTTCATATATTTGAGGATTCTATATAATATTTTAAAGGTAAAAAGCAAAAGACTTTCATGTAAATCTTGGAGCAAATGTAAAATAAATAAAAATCATAATAAAGTCATGCATAACATCCAACTTTAAGGAGGCTCTCTCTATAAGTTAAAAATGATTCTTTAAGAAGTCGCGTTCTACAAGATATAACAGTTTTATAAAAGAAACGATACCTTTTCTTTCATTTTTTTCAGTACTTTACCATAATTTAAGTCATGCTGCACATTTTAATAGTTTTTCAAGATCCCAGTCAGTGTGTGACTTCATTTTTTCGTTTATACTTTTTTATTTCATTAGGTCGTTATCATATTATGTGAAAATAAATTTTATTTGAGATGATCAAGTGAGTAATTTAACTAGAAGATTTTAAATGGTTGTGTACAAGACAGGCAGTATTCTTTGCATCAATAATATATTTATTATACAGGGTCTTCATTTAAAAACTTACCACTCAAGTTATCAAAGGACTGAAGATGGCGAAACACGTCCAAGCTATTTATTGAGGAACGTTTTTTACAAAATTGGACGCGCCCTTTAACACCTTAACCCTCAGGGCTACCAGCTCAAAATTCTTAAATGAAGGGGGATCCAACGATACATCATATTAAAGCTCCTGACGAGTACTTTATAACCCTAGAATATAAAGTCAATATCTTTCACAAAATGACGATACTCTAAAATTACTCAAATACCTGATGGGATGTGTATTCCGGAAGGTAATAAAGTTAGAGTTACTAAATAGTTAAAGCTCTTTTAAAATCTTTTTTTATGGTGACACTAGTGACAGATGAAGTTTTTTTTTAATGAAGCACTCCTGTATAATATATTACTAATAATAAAATCTTTAAAAGAGCTTTAAAAATACCCCACTAAGTACATCTTTTTTATCATTTTCGGAAATGTCGTATTTGAGTAATTTTACAATATTTTACATTTTGAAGTAGGTAAAGATATTGAATTTAAATTCTAGGTTTATAAAGTACTCGTCAGGAGCTTTAAAATTATGTATTACTCGACTCCATTTCTCATTTAAGATATTTGGGGTGGAGGCCCTGGTGGTTGGGGAAGGGTTGAAGGGGCTTCATCAATTATTTGTGAAAACGTTTCCCTTCAATAAATAACTTGACATGTTTCGGCGATTTTCTCAAATCTGTCTCTTCGCAGATAACTTGAGTGGTAAGTTTTAAATGAACACCCTGTATGTTTTGCAAAGAAGACATTATTTGGCTTTTCGACAGATAAAACCATTTGGTTTAGGTCCCAGTGTATAGACTTGGGCACACACATTCAGTTGGCCCCTACTATATACTATATATACTACTTTTTAGACAACAATAGGACTTATAGACTGTTTTTTGCTCATTCGACCTCTATGGAGAAAGAGCAGATTCTACTTTTGAAAATATGAAAAAAAGTTTATGTTATGTGTCCGCAAATTCCTCGTTTTTAAGATACAGGGTGTTAAATTTTTACCTGTCCTAAATATCCTTCACCCAATTTTGGCAATTTGGCAATGTTATTTATTGCATTAAGGAAGTAATTTTCACTAACTTGATTACATTTAAGTACTGTAGTGTCTCGACCGGCCACTGAAGGAATGTTTCTAAATGTGTGTGTAAAATTTTGGTACTTATTCCGATTAAGCGAATAAAATAAATTGACCACAAAAGAAGCAATGCGGGTACTTATTCTTTTAAAAGTTAGGTTTTATAATTTTTCATTAGTAATTATGTATCAACAAAAATTAATACTTATTTAACAGTTTTTACTAAAATAGGTGTTTTCGAAATTTTGATTTTTTTTAAAGTTTAACACCTTGTATCTTGAAATCGAAAACTTTGCAGACCCCTTGTTTAAATGAATTTTTCTTTATATTTTCTGATTTAGAATTTGCCCCTAATTTTTTAACAACATTGTGTAACACCCTTTCTTTTAATTAAGGTCAGTCACTCTAGGAGCTCAGGTCTGGAACGCTCACGGACCGATCAAATATCTTACATGCTATTTATATGGCATTTAAGGTCATTTAATTAAAAGCATGTAAAATATTTGATCGGTCCGTGAGCGTACCGAGACCTGAGCGCCTAGTGTGCTTTGACATTTATCTTATTAAAAAAAAACCTAAAACAGACATTATTTTTTACTCCAATGCTGCCCCTTGATGCTTTTACGAAAGCATTAAAATTTTATTTTAGGATTTAATATTATAAGCTTGTTAAGTTGGGATTCCCAAAGATGTTTTATAAAAATGGTACATGAATTGTATCGGCCTATTTTTAATAACCAGTAATTATTATTTTACTGTTAAAAGCAAAAAATATATATATGATTATTGGTTTTTTAAGTTTTTCTTTTAATTTTTTTTGTTGTGTTGATTTGTTTGTTAAGTATCTCATGTTTTAAATATAGATAGTGAAGCGGAGCCCGTTTTGATGAATGATCAGCAAATCTAGCAGATGTTAATATTAAAAATAGTTTACTAAGAAACGATAAAAAGTAGTTTCATACTTAAAAGCACTTGACAAGGACATAGCTTTATATTATTTATGTTTTACCCATCTATTATTGATCTGTAATACCTCTACAAACGGAATATGTTATGGTAGCAATAATACCTGCTATCACAGCTAGGGCATTATAAGCGGGCATTATGATAATGCCCGCTTATAATGCCCTAATGCGCTAATATGGAAATTTTATTGCTTATCCAATTTTATTTCTCTCACAATAAAGATCAAGTTTATACAAAAAATAATTTTCTTTAAACAATACTAAAAATTAAACTTTATTTCCAAAATAAAAATTACAATTTTGGAATGTCCCGGAAAATGTAGCTGATCCCACTATAGAATGGTCGGTGTTTTTGTGATGGTAGCAGCGGTGGTAGCACTAACGCTATTTTGTATAGAAGAACAGTCCATTAAAGAATTTTCAATGGTCGATACGGAATTAACCTCGGAATTAACTGAATTGGCAATCATTTTGGCTACTTTGTTTTTGGATGAAATACTTTCTTCTATATATCCTTCAGCTACTGAAGAGCTTTTCCATTTCCCATGTTGTTTAGCGTTTCAAACGAAGCACCTGCCTCAACAAATAAAGTTGACGATGTGCGACACAAACAGTGGCCGGTGTAAGCGTCTGCATTATCCAATTTTAAAAATTTTGCGATGTTGGGACGCTTCCTATCGTATTTTTTCCAATGGGTTGTACTGTACATCGACCCTTTCTATAGGTAAGAAAGAATCTTCGCTCCTTTATTCCAGCTGGTCTTAATGTTGTGTACTTTTTTATTAAATTTAAAGCGCCTAAATCTTCTTCAATGATAGTAAAACTTTTTGAAGTTGAAGTTTTAGTTTCTGGTACCTTTATAACCAAGACTGTTCCTCTATCTTCAATGTCATCAATAGTCATTTTGACCAACTCATCTCGTCTTAAACCTCCAAAAATACCCATTACCAATATGACTTTGTGTACCAAGTAGATATCATCAGGAGCCTTCTTAATAAATTTTAATATTTGTTCTCCTTCCAAAACTTTAGACTTCTTCGGGACGTATCCTTTCGACTTAACTTTTAAAAAAGATATGAGACGATGGTATTGCGAAATGTCTATATTTTCATAGACCATCAACGTAAACCTTAGGGCGGAATACTTGGTCCAGAGAGAGTTCAGACTGTATTTTTCCGACTAAAAATAATAAAGTTTGTTAAACATATGTATTAAAATAAAATCAATAACTTACCAGTTCCTGAAAATATGCCATTAAAACGGTTTCGGTTATTTGAAGAATTGCGTTCGCATCTTTCCAAATACCAAATATGCCATACTCCCGATCATACTGTTGCCTTGATTTAACTGGCAAAAAGATTTTCGGTCGCTTTTATGGCCTTTTCTCTTATATTTTGTAGAATTTCTTCCATTTTGAGCAAATTGTTAAATAAAAATGCCAACTGACTAACTGATAGAAACATCAAAGTCAAACTTAACACCAGTCATTATCTACTTACGTATACAGGTACAGGTGCAACTTATTTTTATATTGCGAATAAATAATGTAATTAGTCATTGAAAAACTCTTTTTGGGTAAAACATAAAGCATTGTATGCACCATGGGCTTTACTGGACTATAATGCCCATCAGGTCGAAATCTAGCCCTCGGGCTATTTCGACCTTCAGGGCATATAGTCTAGTAACGCCCTTGATCAGGTCGAAATCTAGCCCTCGGGCTATTTCGACCTTCAGGGCATTATAGTCCTAGTAACGCCCTTGATACATAAATAGCTATTTTATGTTTTAATTTATGGGACCACCTAGTTGGGTACATGTGGCAACTTATTTATACAGGCGTGAAGAGCCTAAAAAATATACAGGGTGTCAACGCATCTATTAAACAAGCCATAAATTCTGGAGTATTAGACATATCAAAATGAGCTTGGTATAAGTAAATGGTATGGAAAGGGTGACTTTTCGAATATTTTATACTTTTTAGTTACTTCTGGTTTGACCGAAAATGACTGCAATTTTGAATATTTAAGTGGAACACCCTGTATATTTTAAAATTTTTGGATTCCTGAGATATATTTTAAATAATTACTTTTTCATTTTAAAAGTTTTTACGCCTACTTGATTTTTTGAGAGCAATTTGTATTATTGCATCTAGGTGGCTATGATCCTTTATTTATAACTTTATTTTTATTCCGATCGCAAATAAATTGGTATCGTTAGATTTGTCAAAAATCCTTTATTCGAAAAGTGCTTGTCTAAAAGAGGTTGCCATTTGAAAAATTATAGTTAGACACGAAAATGTTAATTCGCCAAATTGTTTCATTACTATCTTTTAAACTAGTTCCTAAAACTTCGCTATGCTATTTTTTTAACATTACCTGAGGTCTCCAGATTCATTTGCGTCCGATCATGGACACCTAGATGCAATATTAAAAATTGCTCTAAAAATCAAGTAGGCTTAAAAACCTTTTTAAAATGTTACATTCTGACTTAGAATTGTCTCAGGAATCCAAAAATAATAAAATATACAGGGTGTTTCATTAAAAATTTAAAACTGAAGCTATTTGCGGTTAAATCGGAAGTGACTGTAAAATAAAAAATATGCGTAATCACTCCTCTGCTTATACCATTTACCTATACCAAGTCTCATTTTTCTCTATAAGTTAAGGTCTGTCTAACAAATTCGTTGACACCCGGTAAAAAAACCTACTGTTCTTTATTGACTTGTTTTTTTAATTATGTAACCGCAAAGCATCTGGAAAGGTTGCATTAATTTTAATGCAAACTTATTGTGAAACGCAGGGCGTAGGACGTAGGGCGCGTTCGACGTCTCATGGGTAACCGTTCTTACCGTGAAAATATTTTGACGGTTTAGCCAATACTTATACACTGTTAATTTACAAAAAGAAAACTTTTAGAAATTATATATTTTTGGTGCCATTTTTTGTCAAAAAATAAAATTATAAGCAAACGTTGATTATATTAAAGAGGAAAATATTACTAATGATTTTTAACGCTTACATTATAATGCTGGCAGCGGTAATCCTCACAGTTTATTACATTTTTTAAATATTACAGTCTGCTAGAAAAGCTAATTACTTTTACAATATATTAGAGGCTCCCTTATTAGAATGACTAAATGAAGTGAGAATCATAAGTATGAAGTGGCCTTTGTAGAATGTGCCGAATGTTTTAAATATGTAATAACACATTAGTTTCGTTTATTTAATTATCTTAAGATTTAAATTTAGAGCTTTTATATGAGGAAAATGACTAAATTTAAATTTAAAATATATGTACGTTTGTCTCGACATATCCTAACTTATGATTTATAAGTTGTAACTTTAAAGTAAGGTCTCGTATCTCCAAAATTCTTATATACCAAATTTAGCAATTTTTAAGTCATTTAGGCAATGCTGTACTTTTATTAACCTAGTATGTATTTATTTTATAATGCTAGTCTTAAAACCAATATTTTGAAAAACAATAATATTTTAATGAGTGTTGCCTATCATAATTTTTGAACAGTGTTTAAAAAAATAAGTTGTACTTTCTGCATAATTTCCTCTGACGCTTGGGCCCTTAGGCCATTGTAAAACGGAATTTTATCATTTTTGCTTGTGTGCTTATAATATAATAAAATAAACAAACATCATTTATTAGTAATTAAAATTGAGCTGCTTGGCAACGTCGCAATTGCAATTTAGCGCCCTCATCAAAATTTTTTAAACCCTTTTAGGTCATTATTGAGTTTTAAAATTAAGCATTTGGCAACTTTGTCTGCGCCCTCATCGGAATAATTTTAGACTAACTTAGTAAAACATGACATTTTATAAGCTGTTTTTGCAGTTTGAAAGTTTTCTTGCATGCAATTTTTTTTCTTGCTGCAATTTTTAACTGCGCACGCGCATTTTGCTTTTAACAATTGCTGCAAAGTGCGCGTGTGCAGATCGAAAATTGCAGCAAGAAATCTTTCAAACTGTAAAAACATTATTCTTGCTGTTGATGTAGTTAAGATCGTATTTCTTAAATATTTTTGTTATTTATTAATGATGAATAATCACCTTTAATCTTTGTTTGATCGTAAGTTTATTTTTTTTAGAATAATATCAATCTACGAATATATAAATAAGTCTCTTTATTACTTAAAATGTATTTTAAAAAAATGGGCCATCTATTTAAATTTTTTTAATAAAATAAAGAAACTAGTGTGTCTTTAATTATTTTAGTACCACTTAAGTCTGTACTTAATTTTAGCTTTTATATTTTGTTATACATTTTAAACAAGCTGTGTTTTTCAACTATAATAATTATAATCAGCAGTCTATTTTAACAGTCATCTTTTTGATAATAACGCATATTGTGTTGGTATTAATGGAGATACTGCTACTATCACCTGATTTTTTTATGATGATTTTTCGCCAACAATTTTTTTTTGCAAAATGATTTTTAGTAACAGTAATAATAACACCAGCATACAAATGAAAAAGTGGAAAGTGCATTTGGGCGGACCGGCCTAAAAGTACGTATTTCAACCCACTGAATACAAATACAAGGTCAGTTTGATCCATAGACCCTCAAAATATCGAGAAAACTGTTAAAAACCGAAAAATCGACGAAAAACGGCAGTTTTAGTGATATAAAAATGTTGGTAAACTAAACCAACCATGATTTTCAATCCACTAAAACTTAATACAAGGTTTATTTAGACCATAAGCCGCTTAAATGTAATAAAATTCTCGAATACGATTATCTAAAGCATCCCTCATACGGTCAATAATATTAAAGCAAAATTACAGGCGCAATATACAGTGTGTATTGTAAGTTGGCGTGATATGGATTTTTTTAAATTAATTTTACGAAAAAAGTGATGATTCTTTATAAAAAGTTCTGCATGCTCCAAAACGTAAAAACCAATCAGCAGTTATCAAATTTTATTAGTCAACTACGAGGTTTGGCAGAAAATGTGATTTTTGCTAAAGAGTACAGGTTTGCTAATATTTTATAAAGAAAAAATGTTTAAAATTAAAAATTACTTTTAAAAATACAATTTTGTATATTTACAAAAAAATCTTTTTTTTCTGCAATAATGGTAAAAAATTTAGGCTTTTACATTAGTGCAATACATTTCATGATTACAAATTTTATAGGACAACTAGCTATGATTCCCGGCTTCTGCTCGGGAGTTTATATGAGACCCAAATAACCGTTGTTCTGAATGAAGTTCAAATACTCGACAACAGATGGCGCCACTACACTTACTTTCTAGATGATTCCAAAAATTTTCAGAACTTTGTAGTCTCCGCCAATTTGTCAAGAATGAGTGATAATATTTTACATTTTTGCCACCCACAACCACCCACTTCCACCCACTCCGACCAAACTCCCTTACTCACAATGGGAGACCAAGGGGTATTTGTAACCCCGACGGGAAGTCGATCGGAGTTGCGGATGATAGCGAAAATCGTGGACACACGAACGTACATTAGCATTTTATATAATATATTAGATTAGATTAGATTTCAAATATGTTTTTTTTTAATTTAGTGGCATCAAAATAAAAATAATATACAATGCACTAAAGTACAATCTTAAATTTTATCGATTTTTGCAGAAAAAAAATCCCAATTTTTTTCTAAATAAACAATATTTTATATTTGAAAGTAGTTTTTAATTGCAAACTTTTTTATGAAAATTATTGATATTAGCAAAAATACAGGTACGTTACTCCTGAGCAAAATTACATTTTTGGCCAAACCTCGTAGACGACCGACACAATTTAATATCTGATGATTGTATTTGGTGACGGACCATGCAGAACTTTTATAAAGAATAACTTTTTTTGGAAAAATTAATAATAAGAAAGTTTCCCATGTGACGCCTACTTACGTAGACACACTGTATAGGACATTAACATGACAATATAATATTGTTTTAATATATGTATTTCCTACAGGTTCAATATTATTGATCAATATCCATATTGACACATAATATTGACCGTCTAAGGGTGTCCCGAAGGTCGAACGATCATAGGTTTTTATGACCGAGACCCATACATCTGATTTTGAATCGAACATCTCCTCATCAGTCAACCTTTAGATAACCTGTCAGAGCGTCCGATTAAAAGTAGGATGTTTGCGTCCGGCCTTAATGGAACGATGGGACACGATTCTCCGATACGATTATCTGAAGGTCGACTGATATTAGGTTTTTATAACGGCGAAGCATACATCCGATTCGATTTTGGACTCGAATTAAACGAAGTCATGTGAAACATATCATTAATCAGTAAACCTCAAAATATTCTGTCAGATCTTCCGATTAAAGGCCAGGCCACACGTAACCCCGCCAAGGCCGCACCGAGCCCCGATTCGCAATGATAGAGGAAAGTGGGGCAGATAATTCGGAAAATTTTAAAAGCACTTTTCATGCCCTCAAAAATATAATATAAAAATATAAAAAGCATTTTTATCAAGCTGAGTCTATTTTACATTATCGCATATACCCGATTTCTTTCATAAGCTTTAATACAAAAATGCTTTGATTTAAATGGCCAAATCTCTTTTAATAATTAAGTTATTAAGACAATTAAAAAAATAAAATGTTAAGAAAACGTGAAGCTATAACTTTATATTAACCGTTGTTTTTTACTGTAAGCAATAAATCCTACGGGGTGATAAAAAAAATTGAAAAAATGAATAATTTTTAATCGCCCTATATAATGTGCTGTTAAAAGGGAGAAATCTCATTAGTTAATAATTTATACCCTTACCCATTTCTGATATTTTATAATCGCAAATTCGACTACTCCCTTTCAACAGCACATCATACAGGGCGATTCAAAATTAATCGAGCATATGCGATAATTCTTTTGAATAGTGTAAAACAATTTTCTCACTGAACTCTGTTCCTATTTATCCAAACTTCGAGTTTTGTATAGGTAAAACTATGTTACCTTATTTGTAAAGGTTTATTTTACGATTACGAGTAATTTAAAGCGTAGTATAACAGAATCCTATTACTGCAATTATATTAAATACAAAACTTTTTGCACCGCATCCCCTACGTTTCACCAGCGAGACGCATGGCTGCGGTCTCGTTGCGGTTATGTGTGGCCAGACCTTAAAAGTAAGATGTATGGGGCACATAACACCCACCTTATGGGGCCGGCCTAAAACGGCTCATGGCTAAATAAACTTTGTATAAGTATTCAGCGGATAAAAAAACATGAAAATCATGCTTGTTTTAGTTAGACAAAATATTAAATCTCACTAAAACTGTCGGTTTTTCGTTTTTTTTTCATTTTCTCAACATTTTGAGGATGAATGGGTTAAACTGACCTTGAATTCGGATTTAGTGGGTCAAAATAGGTACCCTTAGCTTGGTCCGTTCAAATGCATGTTACATTTTTTTTTCCTGTGCCGGTATACCTAATTTATTGTTTCTGCTAATACTGGATACTGAAAAACACAGCTAAAAATCGTGTAGAGTTTATAAAATATAGGGTATTCAAACTTTGTACGTAAATTTATTTTTATATTTCTTTTAAAGGCAGATAGGACTGCTACTTTAAAAATATGGCTTTGTTAATAATTCTTTATATTATTAAATAAGGTTGACTGTGTTAAGATTTTGAATTCTCTGTAATTTCTTGAAAGACATTTTAGTCAAGCGTTGTTCAATATTTTAGTTATTTTTATGATAAAAATAGTTTTAGGTTTATTTTTGTTAAGATTCAGAACGATAAAGATTATTTTTGTATGTTAAAAATTTAAAGGTTTTTAAAAATATTAAAAACACAATTTTTTGATGCAGTTTGTTTACTTTGAAACCTTACCTTGTATTCCACGTGTTACAATAATTCTGTTAGAAAGAATTAAGGTTATTACAATAATTAGCCAAGAAAGATAATATCTGGATTTAAACTTCGCCATTTGCTTGCTACAGTAAGTTAAGATTATGGGTAATTTTGAGACATAATCGAAGTCCGCAAAATCATCTCTTTTGTACTTTTGGAAATATAATTTTCAAAACTAAACATTTTAGTTCAGCTTTTTTCAGCTTCTCCATTTAAGGTAAAGCCAAAGTTGGCCGATGACAGCAAACCTTTTCTTTTAATTTATCGATATATAAAAATATTTATTTCCTTTGGTGGCCGAACTTTATAATTTGATACAAAAATTATTCTAAGGAATCTGTAATTTTATTACTAAGAAATAAAGGTAATATAGAAGTGGGCAAAGTCGTCGCGCGCTTCAGCGACGCCCTTTTTTTTCGTTGCCAAAATCTATCAACAAATATGTGTTATTAACAAACATGCTTTATCACGACATATCTACTTATGATAGTAAAAAAGTATAAATGTGCGGTAGGAGAATATCGAAAAGCAAGTTTTATTTCTTACAAAATGTAATGCAGCCAAGAACGAAAGAGTAGATTTAAGACCGGATAAATCGAAATTGTTTTTTTACTTAAACATAAACGGGGATGTAAAGTTTGGTAGCATCGCATTTAAAGAGGCCTCGCAAGGTCCATTTTAGGGCAGGGCCTTGGGTGAGAGCCCACGTCCACACCATTGTTGAAAGTAAATTTTACGTTTTTGTCGCCATCCACTATAATAATACTAATGGTATTTCCAGACATTTAGTTTGTTGATCTGCTAAACTGTTTTATACTTGATTTAAGTAACATTTTTTGACATGTTAAGAACTGTCAAAAACACTGTATAAACATTAAGGTGCGCGTCAATGCGGGTGATATTTCTTCCACACATTTTGTGTTGTTACCTTTTCAATCTTTTTACTAAGAAAATCAAATTCTTATAAAGTAATCAGTAGAGACCGGATTATATGCATTGCCACAATATTAATTCAATACTTTTTGGGCGCGGAGGGTTGCATAAAACAAAAATTGTGTTTTGCCGCATTTATGGTTAGATTTAAAATTATACGTATAAACCATTAAAAAAACAAAAACAATGAAAAAGGGTTGTCTTTGAGTTATTTGAAAATATGAACTCTTCTCAATCAATAAATATTACTTTTCTCTACAAATAAACAAGTTTTGTAAAAATAAATATTATATATTAGTAATAATAAATCCTCGATTTTATAGATTATCTGACGCTTTAATTTAAAACAAATTTGGTTGAGGTCTTCCCAGAGTTTTAATAATGTAAAATTTATTATCATAAGATTAAGAATTAAAATTATTTGTCAGCAACCAATCGACTATATCGTCAGATTTTTTAATTTCGTCCAACTTATCCATAATACATTTAAAGAAGAACTTACCGAAAACACCTTGAAAAAAAAACACAAATATTATCAAAAAGCACTGCTATACTGCCTGTTTTATACTCAAATATTACCAAGTACCACTAAAACGATTTTCCGAAATATGTTAATTAGTCTTGGCCCGTCACGCCTTCCGGAATAACTAAATCAAAACAAAAACAGTTACACAAGTGATATGAGCACTAACGAAGACCAACTGAGGCTAGCCTCCCATGGCCGCTTCCTTTACGCGTCGATAATTTAAAAGCGGGACGTTTGTATTTGCTTGATCGGGATCGCGATGCTGTGATATTTAAAGCGGCCAGTACTATCGGCCGAAGGCTTTGTCTGCTTTGCCTCCCTTGCTACTTATGGCATTTATTATTTCGGGTTGAGGTTTCTTCGTTATTCAAATTTTCGCGGTTCGTGGGTGGTTTGATGCAGTGTACGATGGTACGCAGAGATAGTGTTAAATCGGGCATATTATGTATTTACATTAGAAATTAATGCTAATGTAATGAGACCCAAGCATTTAAAAAAAATTATAATTATTTGTCAATATCTTTTAATTTATTGCGATGAATAGCCTTAAATTTTTTGGGGAGGCTAAGCCTCCCTTGCTTCCTGTGACGAGCCGCCACTGGTCATATATATCATGCTTTTTAACTGGTAATTTAATTGTTGTTCATAAATATGAGGCGATAATAATGTAACAATTTTTAAAAATATATTAGCATATAACTAGCAAACGGGTTAACCGACAAATCTAAAGTTTTTACCATGGACGTAGATTTGCATGCTGTTCAATAAACTTCAATAGAATTTTTCTCTAAAATAATTAGGGGAGCCAATAATTGACCCCATTAAAAATTACATGGGATTTCCTATGTCCCGCCCGGCGATGCATCACCCGGTATAGTCTAAGATCCGAATAGGAAACGGCCTGCACCCATCTGGTTACCGGATAAAAACCATTTTATATTAAATACTGGGCCAAGTGAATAAAATTAAGCAAAAACTAATACTAGACAATTTTGTATGTTTTATTTTTATTATTTTAAATAAAAGCATTTGCTTAGCTTTATTTACTTGACCTATAGTATTTAAACTAAGGTATTGCCACAAGCTTGCCAAAAAAATTGGGTTCAAAGCTATAATTAAATTAAAAAAATAATCTCAACGTTTTTGACACACCCTGTATATTGGCAATTTTTATTTTACCCTACATGATAGTACTAATATTACTATTTTTTCCCTCAATTTTATCAATAAAGCCATAGGAATTTTTATATTATAAATTTTAATAAAATATTACAATTTTTTGCTACATTTTGTATGATCAAAGACAATTGTAGTTTCACTAAAGACACCCAGAATAATGCTAAATTTTTGGTCATCAACTTGGACGCTCGCTTTGTGGAATTTATGAAGCGGGTATCCATCGAGTAAAAGTATGATTTAAAAATTAAGAATGTATTAAAAAAAGGGGTTGCCACTTTACAGGGTGTGACAAAAATTGTGAGGTTTTTTTTTATTTAAATAGAGCCTTGACTTAAAGCTATATTAAAAATAAAAAAATAACCAATTTCTCAACACTAGTAATTTTTGACAAAAAAGTTCGATTTTTTGTTACAAATACACATTTTAAGAGTGAAGACCAAATGTTTACGAAAATAATGTATTTACTTAATTTACTAGCTTTAGATAAAAGTTAAGGGTAAAAAATGAATAAAATAATAAAAAAAAAGGTTTGTTTAATTCATAAAATATCTATTATCTAAAAATAAAATGTAAACAAGATGGAATATTATGTACAATTTAATTTAAAATGTCCTTAATTAAAAAAAAATGGACAATTAAAAACGTTGTCACAGGTAACATCATGACAGGCTTAAGCACTGTTTGAACTTCATAATCAAATAAAAAGATTCAATATTGTAAGAAAAAACTGCACTAATCTAAATAATAAAGAGAAACTCCGATTTTTTCGATATGTATTGGTGGAAAATATGATGAAAAAATTAATACATTACAATAGTGTTATTCTTTCAAGACAAATATCAGTGAACAAACTGATAATTATCATTCTTTTGAAACTTATATGGCTAACTTCATTCTGGATGTTTATTAATATTTCAAATGGCATCAGTCACGTGATCAACTGATCAGGATTACTTGCAGGTCAACGAACTGATAGAAGTGAAACTGATAATTTTTCAAAAGAATAACACTAATATTACATTTTTGGCCCGGCTATCGATTTAATAAATATTTTTTAAAAAATGTATACTATTTTGTGCCTGTGTATAAAATGGGATGTTTGACAACATCTTAGAGAAAAAAGTATTTTCGTAACACCATGTGTTTACAGGGTGTCCCTAGACGGGTGCTTACCCCTATATTTTTTTATTTTTTAAGGTATAAAAATAAAATTTAGTATATAGTTATATCATATAAATATGCATTGTTTCATGTATTTACTTGTTTCTTATTATGTCCGGTTTAGCCGGAAACGACCCTAATTTGCTAATTTTAAATGGGGACACCCTTTAAATTTTGTAGATTGGTTACAAAAACCTTGTTTTAGGAAATAAGGATTTTTTCACAAAAACTTGCAGTTTACCGTTTTAAACGCATGGCTAAAAATGAATACAACATATCAAAAAGCTTTTAGCTTGTTAAAAAAAAATACAAAAACCTTATCATTTTTAGAACCCTATAGCCTCCAAGCAAGTAGCAACTCTGTATGCCAGGCATTTCAAAACAAATGCGAAAAACTTAAGAAGTTTATAAAGGGTAGGTTAGTTGTGTAAACATGGGGCCAAAAATCAATTTTATTAAAAAGTATTCTTAGTAAAATAGTAATTAGACCTAAAAATTGTATCAGATGTCACGTCAAACATACAGGGCCACAGGGTGGCCATTTGAAAAATGAAACGGAGCTAATTTTGGGCACTTCAGGTCATATAAGGAAAAACGCTCTGAATTAAGGGCGAATCACACCTTGCCAAAAATATTAGTTGATATCTAAGTTTAAAGATCGTTTAACCCTTATCATATCCTCTACGTTTAAAGTAGCAGGTAATTTAATATTATACATTAAAAAATAAAAATCAAAATTTCGACAAGATGTCATAGTAACGAAAATAATAGCCTTTAAAGTAGTACTACCGGTGTAAGAATTAATGTTCAGAAAATTGTAAAACTTAGCATACTAGTACTTTATAATGAGAATATCAACCAATTAAATTTTTAAAGGTCTACAGAGAGCTGAAAATAAATTATGAATATTATAAAATAATTGCGTTTAACATTGATCCTTATGGGAAATCGCAGATTTTATTTTACTTTACAAAAACTGATGTTCTGATTTCAATGAAAGTTGTATCAACGGAAGAAAAACAATTCTGAACATTTTGGCTAATTAAAATCCGACCTTCAGAGCTTGTGATAGGAGTAATTAATAAATAATTAAGAAAAATGTGCCATGTGACTGACGTGTGGCAACGCCGCCAAAAGGTTATGCTGCGCCCGAAAAAGTTTATCGAATACGGTTTATGTGACAAAAAAATTAATGCCAGTCCAATACGTTTTTCGGTTACAAAATCCAATGAGTGATAACAAATATCCGCAATAATTAGAAAACACGTTTTTTTCTGAGTGTTTACAAATGAACAATTCGTCGAGAATAACCCGATGTATCAATATTTACGTTACTTGACAGGTTAGTTGACAGAAACTTTCCATGTTTATCCTTAAATTTATGTGCTACTTGACCTTGTTTTACAAATTTGTTATAATTTTTTCCAGTGACTGTTTTGCCTTTTCAATGAAATATATTCTGCAGTAGATTTTTGCGTATGATTTCAATTGTTTTTACGCACCGTTGCCAAATATAAATACCACGTTAGTCAAATTACCTTAAGCACCTATTTGACTCTTATGGTATCGGTAGAACTACCTTAAACTGGACAGTTGTAATGAGGGTAAAGATATCTTTAAAATAAGGTATTACTCAAACCCCCTTTCCATTCAAAATTTTGGGGGTGAGTCTCGTCCCTGCTAGACGGTTGCGGTTCAGGAGGTGAAATGTTTCTTCCCTAAATCAAAAATTGACGGGTCCGAAGGTTTTTCCTTAAACGACCTAGAGTGCTCAAAATTACCTCTGTTTCGTTTTCAAGTGGCCAACCTGTACGCTGTAAAACATGCAATCGTTGAAAGTTCTCAAAAACAGCTCCAATTTTGAAACTTTTTTGGTTTATTTTTTTTGTTATTAAAAATCAGAAACCTTTTAGAGGAGCAAATAAAATTATTCGTATTTTTAAACATTATAAATGTTCTTTATACAGGGTATCCAGTAACTTTACTGGGAAACTCTAATGTGTGATTCTCAAACAAAAAATAAAAAAACTTCATATGAACATATGTCCTAAACGTCCCTGCTTTTGGAACTACAGGGTGTTAAAATTTGGGAAAAAATGTTTTTTTTTATAACTTTTTAACAATACAGACATTTGTGAGAATTTTTAAAAACATCCCTGCATTTTTTGACGTACAAGAAAAAAAAGTTTTCGTCAGTGTCCTCCGTGACGAATTTGCTGCAAATATTTGAAGAAAAAATGATACGCCACAGCATTTTCCTAAAAGAAAAATATTATTTCGGATTTCGGTTAAGTTTGAAACAAAATTGATCTCTTTATTGTTTTTATTCGATGTATGATTTTTCCCGTCAAAAAATACAAACCATTTTTTGGCATGGTCAAATCGCTATCTAATTCTACACTATTAGTAGTGAACAGAAGAGAGACCATCTGAAAGGAGGTTATGCTCTCATGTATTTACGAGTTACTTAGATTTAACTCAAATTAACCTCCTCTGAGGGGCTCTCTCTTCTGTTCCCTACTCTGGCTCGACTTTGACCCCACGTTTACATAGCAAACCATTCTTTATTTTGGACTAGGAATTATCTCCTTAAGTTTTTGCATTTGTTTTGCTAACCCTGTATAGGTAAGTTGTGTTAATAAGTCATCAAATAGAGTACGTGTACATCGTTATACTGAATCCGATTTAACCGATCGGATAAAACTTAGGAACGTGTTCTAATTGGTCGATAAGAATCGGATTCAGGATAAGGATGTCTGAATCCGATTCAACTACAAATACTCATATTTTTGTCCAAGGAGCTACAGAGTCGTATTTTGGTCATTTCTAAATTAAAGTGTAGCACTGCTACTAAAATATTTTAATTTTTGGTAAATTAGAGCAGTCTTTTTTCATACGTTTCATTTAATCTGTGAATTTTATAAATATGTAGTCATACATAAATAAAATATATTAAAATCTCGGCTCTATATATAATTTAAAAAAGGGTTAACAAAGGATATGGTACCATTTTAATGTAAAATGACTTGCCTACCAAAAGGTTTTTAGTCCAAAACAAAACCCTTCTTACCACCATTAATTTAGGTTGATGAAACACAATAGAATAGAAGCAAACAAAAAAAATGGCAGAAGGCCACTTTACTTTTAAATAGTGCCATATTCTTTACACAGCCTTTGAAATAAAAACTATCGTCGTCCAAATCGATTTTTTAGAAGTGATAGTGTTTTGGCCATCAGCGGGGCCTTTTTGGGTTTTAAGTGAGAGCTATGACTATGGCTAGTACTACCTGAAACAAAAAAGTATATATGTTAATATTAAGCTTAAAATTAGAACACCTGTAATATTATTTTTGTTTAAATATTTTTATTTATACAGTGTGCCTACGTAAGTTGACGCCATATGGGAAACTTTTTTATTATTAATTTTATGAAAAAAGTTATTCTTTATAAAAAGTTCTTATTGCTCCAAAACAAAAAGCTCCCATTAAATATCGAATTCGGTCCAGTCATCTAAGAGGTTTGACCAAAATTGTTATAAAGAAAAGATGTTTGGAATTAAAAATTACTTCTAAATATGCAATTTTGTTTATTTAGAAAAAAATAATTAAAAAAATTAAAGTTTGTACATTGGTGCATTGTACATTCTTCTTACTTAAATAACACTTAATTTAAAAAGTTTATTTTAAAGTGTTAGTTCTGGTTAGCAAAACCTCGTACATGACTGATAAAATTTGATGGTTGCTTTTTAGGTTTTTTTAGATGAAGAACTTTATATATATATATATATATATATATATATATATATATATATATATATATATATATATATATATATATATATATATATATATATATATATTTATTTATAAAAAAATCTTTTATTCGTAAAATTAATAATAAAAAAGTTTTCCATATAACGCCAACTTACATAGACACACTGTAACAGTTAACTCGCGCTAATTCGAACCTTGATAATTCGAAAAACTCTAGTAAGAAAAATAATGTGGTCGCTTTAAAATAAAAACAAATACGGAATACTAGGCAAACCACCAATAACTCCCAGTCGCATTTAACTACTTTGTTCATTTCAAAACTATAGGTTTCTTTCTGCAGTAGTTTGCTGACAGTTTACAAACTGTTATTACTGCGCAGGCTTGGGATCAAATCGTTTTAGGAATGTCACCATAATTTGCTCGAACGGTTTTCTGACTATAAACGAAATTGACTTAACTTTTTTTAATATTTCTTGGCCTTTCTTTTGAGTTCATTTTGGGTTTTTGATTTATTGTTTACCAACGTACCATTTATAACATCTTTAATTTATTTACCCGAGTTTTGTAAGAAGTCTAGGATCAGAAGAATGGTAAATTTTAAAAAATGCCAAAAACACAACAAACATGGCAAAATAAAAACCAAAAACAATTTTCATATCAAACCAGAGTTTATTAATAAACTATTAAACTCTTTTATTATAAAGTTATTTAACCACTTACCTGTGAACATAAAGACAATTGATAATTTAATAGGTTGAGAAAAACTGTTTAATTTGTTAGTAACCATTGAACCCTACACTGTCGCTGAATATTTTGAATCTGTTAGAAATTTGTAGATATGTAAAGATTTCATTTTTTTTGGTAATATTGATTTTTTTTGTAACGTTATTTCGTTTCATGTTTTACCCTTATCGCGAAACATACTTTTGAAATAAAGAATTTTTATGATTATTATTATTTTATAGATTATGAATGAATAAAAATAATAGTTTAAAAAAACTAAAAAAACACGCTTTTACATGCAACCGAACTACAAATTAGAAAATAATTTTTCATTACAAAGAGTTTGTCACTTCAGAGTAAAAAGCGTGGGGTGCATTTTACTATTTTTTCATAACTTTTCCCTCATAGATATTTGCAAATAGAATAATTATAACATTTAATATATTAAGCACCCCACGCTTTTATTCTGAAGTGACAAACTCTTTGTAATGAAAAATTATTTTCTAATTTGTAGTTCGGTTGCATATAAAAGCGTGTTTTTTTAGTTTTTTTAAACTATTATTTATTTTTCATTTTTTAGTTCGATATATCAATTAGTTTTTTAAAAATAAATGCTCCAGTTTATTCACTAAAAAATCATTCGCCATTTTGTCAAGAGACACATAGGATCTGTAAAGGAATTTATTTATCCTGGCGGTCCTAATCAGGATAACGGGATACTGTTTTTAAATTATTGCATTGTCATCGGTCCTTGATACGTGTGCAAAGTTTCAGAGAAATTGAATCGCTGGAAGTTGGTAAAAATTAGGCTCAAAGATTCCGTTAAATAGATAGATAGATAGATAGATAGTTACAACCCAAGCTAATAAAAGCGTGTTAAAAAAATACTTGAATTGCGCATGCTTCAAACTGTTAGTTTTCAAATAATCCTCAAACCGATATGATCGTTCGAAAACGATTTGGAAACGACTAGGAAATCAGCACGAACAATGAATCAAATAGTTTGAGTTTGCAATTGAGTTGCATGAACGAATTTAATCTCCTGCTCATGCGTCTAACGGTTTCAACTGCTGCAGACACAAATCTAATATTGCAACTTGTGCAGATCTAATTGACGCAGATATTATAGTAAGTTTAATCAACTTCGAGCACGAAGAGAAGAAAATAACTCAAATTGTTTAACAAAAAAAAAATACACACTCAGGGCTAGAGGGCTTAGCCCCTAAGACGGCGATAAGCCCCTTTAAAATTATTGGGTATTTAAATTAATTTCAGTAGGCATTGAAACAAAACACCAATTCAAAGTATGAAAAAAAGCGTTGAACTGTTAAAAAAGTTATTTTTGTCGTCTATAACAAAAAAATTATGACAATAGCAAAATATTAACTCACTTCTACTCTCAGCAGCTACTCTGCCTGGGTTAGGCACGGCCACTTTACTGGCTTCACCTGATTTGGCAAGTTGGTTCAGTCTTTCTGTAGGAGTCTGTGATGGTCTTTTAATGTCCACCGCTGTACCGTTTTTCGCCTAGAATAAAAAAATCCTTTAAATGATAATAAAATAAAATTTAAAACAATGCTTTCTAATTAAGAGTGGTGTCTCCTAAAATCTATGTTTTAAGCTTTGGTTTGGAAACTTTTTAAAAATGTTATGAAATTAAGTAATTGGCAAATTGGATTGCAAACAAGTGATATCAGTAGTTTTGATTTTTGTCTCAACCTGGAACTAGTCTATAATACAGAAAACACCCTAGTAAGTAAATATTATACAGGGTGTTCGTGCACTGTAATGCCAAATTACTATTTTACAATCCTCCCGTTAAAATAAGAAAAAAACATTATTTAGGGTGGCCATTTGAAAACGAAACAGAGCTAATTTTGGGCACTCCAGATCATTTACGGAAAAATGCTCAGACACGTCAATTTTTGATTTTAGGGGAACATTTTTTTGCCACTTTCACCACCTGAATTACATCTTTTAGCAGGGCTGAGATTCACCGCCATAATCTTAAATGGAACTGCAGCGGGACTTCGTGTACTGTAGTATTCTAAAAATCGACTTCATTCTACCTTAGTCGTACTCTGTGTATAAAAAACACGCTTAAAGTCGATCAAATTGGTCGCCTATAAGCGAGGTCTTCGAACGTGTCGAATTCTACCAAAATTTTAAAAAATCGTACAAACCCCTAAAATAAAATTAGTTTGCTATGATTTATATGTTTATTTGGTTGTTTTTGTGTTATTAGAATGCAAAGATTTATTTTATTGTGTTTTACAATAATATAAAAATATAATGTTAGTTCTAGCCATGTGTTTACTGTCCAACCAATGTGACATTGGTTTTTGCAAAGATTCACAATAATTGTATAAAGCAAATCTGTTATTGATTTTTTAGTTTACATAAATTGGTCCCATATTTTTGCTTTATACTGATTTAAATTATTCAAAGCTAGGAACATCCACAGCTATTTATTTGAAAAAAAGGTTAAGTTAATCTTCATTAAAATTTAATTTCATAAAAGGACGGAATATCCGATAGACATATTAACTGCTTATGCCATAGTGCAAAATTGACTCCAAGAGTAAAAGAATAAAATAAAATAAAAATCGATTAAAAACCTAACCCTTTTTGTTCCGTGTTAAAAACAATAATTAAAAACTCAATTGCTCAATACTGATATTCCGTAAATCTAATTCGCAATACCTGTATGCATGTGTGTCCTTTTTCATCTTTCACAGTTAAACAGAGAAGTATTAGAACACATATAGACATTTTACGAACATTTACGATGTTTAGTCTATTGTGACACCGAGTACCAAAAAGTGCAATTATCGACTTCTCCGAGTAGAAATCCACGATAGAAAGCGAGGTGTAGAATTCTATAGAGCACGGAGTCCCGCTACTGATTACAACTGCCAAGTTTGAAGTTTCTGGTTTTGATATGACAGCTTGTCAAAATTTTGAATTTTATTTTTTAATGTATAATATTAAATTACCTTTAATAGTGCCTGAGCCACTAATAAAATTAACTTCATAATAAGAACTCTTTTAAAACTTTTTAGGAGAGTTCCTTTTGGCGAGTCTACAACGAATATTCATACGTTGACCCCAATGTTTTAAATGCAATTTTTATACAATTGTGCCAAAAATGGTAACGGTCACAGTCATGAAACTATAAAGCTCAAACACATGTTTCAGGTATCGGACTAGGCGGGTCTCATGACAGTAGCCCTTACGGTTTTTGGCACAATGTCTAAAAATTGCATGTAAAAACATTGTGTTTTTGTTTGACACAAAAAGTGACGCGTTCGCCCAGTCCGACACCTGAAACATTTGACACTGACAGGCTGGATTAAAGCGCCGCTTTCATATATGGCGGTATGTATATGTGTATGTGGTAGACTCGCCAAAAGCAACCGGTTTTAAAGGGGTTCTAATTATGAAGTCAATTTTATTACTGGTCCAAGCACGACTTTAAAATAAGGGATGTAATAAGGGTTAAACACTCGTCAAAATGAGATATCAATTAATCTTTCTGTCGAGGGTCTGATTCGCCCCTAAAAGTTAAGGGTGAATCACACCCTTTATTTGATATCTCATTTTAAAGATCGTCAAATCCTTATTTTAGAGAAGATCGCTCTTACAGGTTTTTTAATATTATAAATCAGCATTTTGATTTTTTAATACATGGCATAAAATTTAAAATTAAAAAATAAATAAATAAATAAATTAAATATATAAATAATGCTATACCTTAGTAAAAATACAATGCACATATGCAATCTACATTAAAAGTTGATAAAAAAAATGATATTAAAAAACACGTTGTGTGAGTAAACGACGCAAGTCACCAGTAAGTTTGGCTTGAAATTTGAGCCTTGAAAACTGGTTTATTCTTATGTAAAACCTACAGAAACACGCGTTTCCTATAAGAAACGTCGAATTTATCCCACCCCGTACATCTTAATAAAAGTAACTTCTTGATTTTACTATTAATAAAACACTTTAGAGTATTAAAGTAATATATTTTTGAATCATAATAGTTTGACAGTTTAAAATAAATTTAGACTAACTTTAAGGCGCAGACTCTAGCCTTAAGAAAAACAATGCATTCCAAGATTTAAAAAGTTTGTTTTTTATATAAAAGAGTCGGGAAATAGAAACTTTTGAGCCAAATGTACAAGGGGGTTAAAAATTATTTTGAAAAATGTGGTTTTTCCAACAAACTGTTGGATACAACGAAACTAAAGTTAATAAAACAATTTTTTCGTATAAAGAATGACAACTAAAGATTAGGCAAAGAAATTAATAAAGAACTAAAATATTCTTCTTCCTAAACGAAAAATAATTCTTTTCTTCTATCTTTATACAGTATGTCCACGGATGGACTTTACAATAGGACAAACAAACCAAAAATATAAATTTCAGAAAGGCGTATATGGCAAGTGTTTTTGCTTTAAAAAAGAAAAGATTTACGTTAAGAAATTTGTTTTGTTTTGTACAGGGGCTCCAAAACTACAAAAATGTGAAAATGGACCTAGACAAAAGTACCTTTATTTTTAATATTTTAGCAAAATGTTAAAAAAGGTTTCTAGATTTGAATGAAGATCTTATATCCGTAATTTCACATAAAATAAACCAATTTTTTTTATTCATGTTTTACACCATTTTTAAAGTTTTTGGAGCAAAACAAATTTCTTAACGTAAATCTTGTTTTTTAAAGCAAAGCAGTTGCCATACACGACTTTCTTGAACATTTAAATTTTTGGACCATTTGTCCTATTGTAAAGTCCACCCGTGGACATACTGAATGTATAATATATTAGGATAATAAATTCTCTAAAATTCACTAAAATTTGCACAATGCTAAACCATTACCCATAATTAGGTAGTTATTAATTAAGGTATTTTTTATTTCCTGTACAGGGGGTCTAACCTGTATGGCATAATGTTGGCTTTTTTAAGAATTTTTAGATCTATTCTTAAATTGGTGAAAGAATAAAAAAGTATGCTTAATAAATGTATCTCGAATATTTTACGTTTTTCTTAAATATTTACATATTTTATGTTATATTTGTAAATCTTGGCATACAAATAAACAAAATTATAAACATAATACCTAAAAAATTTGGTTTATACATGAATGGAAATTATACACCTAAAAGAAGTACCGACGCTTCATTGATGTTCTTGTCCCTAATTTTTTCTTCGTTTTCTTCTACGACGCTGTAAATTAACAAAACAGTAATAAAAAAATGAATTAAAATAAAATTAGGTAAGAATTGGCAATAAAGTAATGAATTTTATTCACAACCATGTATATAATGTTCACACTTTCGACTTGTTTAAAAGTGTCACTTTTCTGACTTTTACTTTCATTTCTTGGAAGGAAAGTTAAAGTACGAACGCTATTAAGTTTAACCAAAGAATACCAATCCATAGAGCCCCACAAGTGAGATTTCAGCGTACCCTAAAAATTTTAGTACCTACCCTGACCAACAGATGGCGAAAGTAGTACGATGTTGCTTTGCTAATACGATTACCATCAGAAATTGAAAGCAGTCGCTGACGAGCAGTCGGCCCGATCAGTAAGAGTGAGGATATACGCAAAATTTAATAAAATTAAAATACCCGATAAATGGTAGTATCCATAAGATTATTAAATTTATGATTTCAGAATAGGATATATCGATGGGTTTTTGACAAAACATTTTTTGTACATACATTAGTGCACTGCTTTATTTCAGATGAAGATATGTTCAATATTGGTTCGGCGGTTCATTTAATTAATGGTAGTTATTTGGGTACACGCCAAAAAGTAAATTAAAAGTACCAAAAAACAAAAAAAGCAAGTAAATAGAGAACTAAAAATCGACGTTTTGGTGGCAAGTCTGCCACCGTTGTCAAGATAAATTGAATAAAAATAAAAAATTTAAAAATTAACTAGCTTTTTTAGGAGCTTCTGAAAATTTTGACATTAAATGTTAAATATGTTTGTTTTGTAATTCAAATTAAGAAGAAATCTAAAATAAAAACATTCAGATCTCGGTTTTTCTTTAAAAATAACGCGATGGGAAGAAACAATTGTTTCCCGTAAAATTGGCGAATGTCGCTTACGATGTTTTGTAAAAACGCATCGATATATCCTATTCTGAAATCATAAATTTAATAATCTTATGGATACTAGGTAATCGTATTAGCAAAGCGACATCGTACTACTTTCGCCATCTGTTGGTCAGGGTAGGTACTAAAAATTTTTAGGGTACGCTGAAATCTCACTTGTGGGGTTCTATGGATTGGTATTCTTTGGTTTAACACAACTAAGTCATTAACAAGCAAATGTTTGAATAGAAAAGCACCGATTTAGCATGTATTTTTCACCATGGGCATCGGTTAATTGTAGCACAGAATAACTAGCTACAGCAAATTGTAGATATAGGGTTTCTGTAGTCGAAAAGACGTGTGTTTGGGGCATTTTGCTGCTGTTAAAGTATGACGTACCGGTGTTCAACTAACAGCATTTGAACTTTAACTTTCCTTCCGTGGACCAAAAGTAAAATTAAGTAAAAGTTACCCCAGCAACTGTCGCAAAACTTCACAAATTTACCAACTTGACATCTTGTCTGATATTTTAAACATCTCAGTGACATCTATACGCGCAATAAATGCCTGGTGGCGTAATTATTTGATGATTTAAAAATTATTATGTTAGGTTGACAAATTTTTGATTAAAAAAAAAATAAGTAATTATGGCTGTAAATAAAATAGTTTACAAACCTCAATGAAAAGTTTTATTACTGTTTTTGTTGACAGTAATGAAACACTTTTCCCCTTGGTTTGTAATGTACAGTTCTGTTCAATAAAAAGTTGTACAACAGTTGTATCGTGTAAACCTGCCTGCAATAACCAGTTTTTCAAAAAAAAGTTGTACAAGAATATACAAATATACATCATTTTTTAAAATCATATAATGGGGTCAATTTCAAATTATTTCTTATAAATTTAACAATGAATGACCTATAACAAATTTCAGATTAATTAATTTAGAAAAAAATATTTAAACAACATCTGTAACAATTAAAAAGCAGTAATATCTAATATTTTGTCATAGCACCGTTCCTTTCTAAAATTTCATTTAGCTTACGGGGTATGGAAGAATAAAGGTTTGCGATAAACAGAGGATCATTACTTAACTCATCCTATGTTTGTTCATTAAAATTGATCAACGTGTCTCTATTTTGTAGTCTAAAATTTATATCGTATATTTTTTAGTCATCATGCCCCACACCTTTTCAATTATATTGACATCAGGACATTTTGCAGGCCACACCATAGTTTCAACATTTTTTGTTGCAAACCATTTTTATTATTTGGGCATTATGGACTGGAATTATTTTGCTGCAGTATGAAATTGTTTTCGGGGAAATGATATCACACACTAGGCAACTTACATTTTTCAAAATATTTTTATATGTGATTGCGTTAAATCTTTCATTTAAAATTTAACACACCCCCAGTCCATTTCTACTTAACCACGTCCACACATTTACCGAAAATCTTCCAGATCGATCAGAATTGTTAATATATTTTTCATTGTATCTAGTTTTATTTGGTCTGCATACTCTAATATGTCTGTTGGAAGTTGATTGGAACATTTTTTCATCAGTGAACACGATATTATCCCAATTTTTCTTAGAAGATTGTTGAGGGCAAAAATTATTCTGCCCTTTTTATGTTCATTACTTCGAACTAATTTCTTTGCAGCAACATAGTTTTTAAGATGCGAGTTTTTCATCCTCCGACAGGCCGTTGGTCGGAGTACAATTTTTCCTTAGAAGATTGTTGAAGGCAAAAATTATTCTGCCCTTTTTATGTTCATTACTTAGAACTAATTTCTTTGCAGCAACATAGTTTTTAAGATGTGAGCTTTTCATCCTCCTGCAGGCCGTTGGTTGAGATCCTGGGAAATTCGTCCGTTCTATAGCATTTAGAGCAACTTAAAAGGATTGGCTTGTAAATACCTTATACATCGTCTTCTTCATGGGTAGATATTCTAGGTCGGTCTGTTGGTTTCATTTTCTCCAGTGTTTCTTTAATTTTCCATCAATGTTTTATTTTTTTGCACTGTATTTTTACTGGTATTCATAAAATGGGCGACATCTCTAATCGGTATGCCATCTTGTATGTGTCCAATTACTTAAGCTCTTTGAATAGAATTAAGTTGTGACATATTGTTCCAATAAAAAATCAAAAACTTTTCTTGTCAAAAACCGACTGATCAATGTCAGTGACAAACTTAAAGACATTTATAAAACACTGATTTACACTAGCCTAAAATAGCTGTACAACACTTTTATGAACAGAACTGTAAGGTTAATTATTAGTAATTGGTTACCAGATTTTACCGACTTAATTTAAAAAAAAAAAAAAAAAATATATATATATATATATATATATATATATATATATATATATATATATATATATATATATATATATATATATATATATATATATATATATATTATATATATATATATATATATATATATATATATATATATATATATATATATATAATTTATTTATTTTTCTTGGGTATAGGTTTTTTGTTAATAATTAAAACTACTTCATTATATAGCTAACATCTGACGTTTCGCCCAGCGTAGTGAGCTTTTTCAAAAATATATTTATATTGCGTTCAGGCAACAACCTACAAACAATTACAAAAATTACTATTTTTTTATCACAAATTAAAATAATACATAACAACACATTTAAAAAAACTTTACATAACACTAATTTTACAGAAACGCACCTCGAAAAAGATTGTTATAGGCTCACATCTTATTTTGATTTAATAAAAATAAAAGAGTATCTATTGTAGGAATTCTTTTTTTTTATATTTAAGGAAGCAAGAAGGTTGTTATTTTTATGTTATCTTTTTATCATTAAAATAAAAAGAAATTGTTTTGGTTGAATTTATTTACTATATTATTATACAGATAGAAAAATTTTGTTGAAATATTATACAGTTTGTCGTGGTTTTAACCTGGATAAAAGTTGTTTTTAATAAATTAGATTGTGGTAGATTTGGCTTAGATTTCTCAGATCTTGTTTGTCATTGACAGCTTGCTGTTCTTTCTTTATATAAATCATTTCTTTAACTAAAAGTTTCTGATAGTTTTGGTCCTGGGTAAGTATGCTGGTGTTTGCAAAGTCAAACTCATGTTTTAAATTGGACTCATGCTTATGCAAAGCTGTAGAAGCGTTTTTGTATATTTATGACCATTTATCCTATTTTCTAAGTACTGTGTGGTCATGCCGATGTATTTTTTGGGCAGTTTAGGCATGGTATTGAATAAATTAAGTTTGACTTCTTTTTGGTGGGTACTTTGCTTTTTAAAGGAGTGTACAAATTTGCTAAGCGATTTTGTGCCTTATGACATACAACTATATCGTGTTTTTAAGGATGTATTTAATTTTTTCAGAGAGGTTTTGGGTATAAGGCATAGCAATGTAATTTTTTGAATTATCTGTGTTTTTAGGGTTTTCCTGAGCTTTATTATGATTGTAGAATTTAAAGGTACGTTGCTTGATAATTCGGTTAATATGTTTTTCTGAAAAATTGTTTTCTTTTAAGGTTGCTCTTACTTTATTAAGTGATTCTACCCGGTATATATATAGATGAAAATAGATAGATAGAGCTAATTAATTAACATTACCCTATTACCCCACATGGACTAAAAAGTGCTTTAAAGAATAATAAAATAGATAGTATAATTAAATATAAGAACATTACCTGTTTCCTGGCAATATTTCGAGGCGGTTTAACAACAGTATCCAGATAAGCTAGCTTAGTTGTCCGTACAGGTACCTTCACGTCTTGACTTTGTTTTATATTTGCCGTTAAAGCCTTCAACTTGGCCTCCCTCTCGTCCAAGCAACGCAAATACATCTCACGCCATGACTCCAGTTCTTCCCGTTTTTTGTTCTAAATTCCTAATAAAGAATAAAGACAAGATATACAGTGTAGTAGGGTATAGCAAGAACTAAAAGTGATAGAACAAATCTAATTACGCAATCTCAATTTCGATTTTTGAAACAAATTTAGTAGTTAAAGTAAATTAGGGCTCGTGGCTGCTCCGGTTGTATCGGCAAGCGTCGATCTCCGGAGTTAATCAGTGAAGTGCGCGCCCATAACTTGGATGGGTGACCGGCGGCACACGGTGTTCTGCTGCTCGGGGATGCGGACCGAGCAACAACCATCCAAGTTATGGAATGAATGGTGTGTGAATGGGAAGGAGTAGGGGTCAAGGTACAATAAGCCTTCAGGCTGCAGTGCACCACCTAGGGGGCGGTCGTCGGCCTGGGTGGGATGACCCCAAAAGGGTAAAAAAAAAATTAGGGCTAACTTGATTTGGAGATACAGAGTGTTTTTCAAATTTTGTCAATTTGGTCAGGCACTTATAACTCGCTTGATATTAGAAATAGAAAAAATATGAAAATAGAAAAGTTTTTGGGATTTTCACATAAAATTCAGTGGCGTACCTATATAACAAAAAGTTGTTTTTTTTTAATGGAACAACTTCTATATTTTATCATCATACCTCTTTAAAAACTATTAAAAATACCACATTTGATATACCTATTTTTTATTAATTTCAGATTAAATATTTCATTATTTTAATTCTTTTAAAGTAATCATAACCTTTATTATATTATGTAAGAGCAGAATAGTTCTTCATAATATATAAAAGTTTTAATTTTCTTAAAATGTTAAATGAACTTAATTTTATTCTGGAGAAAAGCCAAATCATAGTTTTTTATGTTTTATTTCTTTTCTGGGAGATTAAATTTAAACAAAATATTATTTGGCTTTTCTCCAGAATAAAATTTAAAAGTTTATTTAATATTTTAAGAAAATTAAAACTTTTATACATTATGAAGAACAATTCTGCTCTTCAATAATATAATAAAAGTTATTATTGCTTTAAAAGAAATAAAATAATGAAATATTCAATATTAAGTTACTTACAATACAACAAAGGTTCATTGGCACTCGGTTGAAATCATTTTTATGCATCAAAATAAAATCTTAACAAGACGCCAGACGAGAACTGGGCCAATGTTTGCAAACATTTACTTTCATCATTGATTGAAAAATCAAAATCGAGATTGCGCAATCAGATGTGTTCTATATCTTTTAGTTTTCTCTATAACCTGCAAGATCAACGAAAAGGCATAATTTTCGTTTAAGTCACTCCTTTAAGAGTTATTTACCGTCAAAAGTTGAGTTAAGATTGAGTTGTGACCATCCTCGGGAATTTAATAGTAAACCGGGCTTTTTAAATAAAACACTCGGTATATTACATCACCATTAAATAGATATTTTAAAGAGCTTTAAGAAAATATCACATTTAATATGTCTATCTCTTATAGTTTTGGAAATATGGCCATCCAAATCTAAAAATTGACTATTTTATCTTCGACACTAAACTTAGTGCGTATAGCTTAGAGCTGAAGATAAAATGGAAATTACACATAATTTTCAGGTTTTAATGGCCATATACGTAGGGTGTTCGAAAAGTTTTGAGATATACTTACATTTATTTGATTTTTAAAAATAATTTCCACCACATTGAATACACTTTTCCATTCTAACAAACCAGCCACTGAAAATAGCTTTCCACTTTTCATTTGACATTTCAGCGCATATTTTATCCCAGGCCTCCAGTAGCGCGTCTTCAGTTTTAAACTTTTGTCCTTTCAGTTGGCTCTTGACAAAAGGAAACAACCCAAAGTCACGGCGCCAAGTCGGGGCTATAAGGCGGATGTTTCAAAAGTCTCAAGCCTGCATCTGTCAAAAATTGACTGGTAAGTTCAGCTCGAGGAGGTGGGGCAGTGTCATGATGAAGGTACCAGCTAGCGAGGTGCGAGTTAGGGCGAATCACTCTTAACTTTTCTATAAGTTTTGAAAAGCGTACTGTAGTGTACCAGAGAGCATTTACGGTCTTCTGTTCTCGGAGCACAACACGTTCATTATTCCTCTTGAGCCAAAGAAAACAACTATCATTATTTTTTTTACAAATCTTGATTTGCGAACTTCGGTCGGAGTTTCTTCACCTTCGAAAACCCATATCTTATTCTGTTGTTTAGTTGGGACGTCGTAATAATAAAGATAAGTTTCATCTCCCGTGACGATCGACACTATGTCTTTAGATTTACCCTCCTGGAATTTGGACATCATTTTTTTACACCAATTCACTCCCTGTGTCTGCTGCTCGGGAGTTAACTTGTGTGGAACCCAAAGAGTACAAATTTTTCTAAAACCCAAGTGCTTATGTATGATCGTGTGTAATGTTGCTAAACTAATGTTCAATGTCTCTTCTAACTGTCGATAGGTAATTCGTCGGTTTTTTTCTATAGCTTTTTGGACGGCAGATATGTTTTCTGGGGTAACTACTTCACACGGTCGACCTGAGCGTGAGGCGTCTTCAAGCGAAAACGAGCCCCGCTGAAATTGTTTGTACCATCTGTATAAGGTCGCACGAGATGGACAGTCATCACCAAGTATAGGCTTCATTTCACCGTTCTTGAGATAACCCACGTGAAAAGTTGTATTTCAAAATTGCACGGCACTCGATAGTCGTCCACGACGCCATTGCGCTAAAATCGCTGGACACGAACTGGCGCAACACTGATAGTTTACTAATAACTATGTAGGACTACGACATGTCATGACATGTACAAACAAAAAACATCAATGTTACTTTCCTGCACCGTTTAGTTACAAAGTATCTCAAAACTTTCTGAACACCCTACGTAGATAGACGGTAGAAGAGATAGACATATCAAATGTAGTATTTCCTTAAAGCTTTTTGAAATATCTATTTAATGGTGATGTAATATACCGAGTGTTTTATTTAAAAAATGGCGGTTTACTATTAAATTCCCGAGGATGGTCACAACTCAATCTTAACTCAACTTGTGACGGTAAATAACTCTCACTCTTAAAGGAGTCACTTAATCAAAAATTCGTAAGAAAACTTTTTTGTAGAGCGTGAAATTTCCCATCAGAATATCTGATAAGTAAATTTTTCCACCTATTTTTGTCTGAGAAAAATAAATAAAAGGAAAAAGTACAAAAATCACATGTTATTTAAATGGAAAAGTAACGTGATTTCGGCACGGTTTAAATCAAGAATTAAGAGCATTGGATGGTGGATATATTTTTTTAGGCTATAAACTAAATTTCACGGGGCGATTGCTAAAAAAAAATCGATTTGGGATATAGCGAACACCCTAGTGTATCACCCCTATAGCTTTTTGATATTATTCTTGTACCAAAAGCATAATACCTTATTATTTTGTTACCTTTTGACAATGTAAAAGCCACAATTCATCAGTGTCCTCTATCAAGTATGGATTATGAAATTCTAATTGAAATAGTTGATCGGGATTTGCTTTTTCTATTATAGGTTTTAAAATTGAATAAGGAACTCCTCCCGTATATTCAAGAGCTGTAAAAAAGTAAAAGAAAATTCTAAGTAAAGAAAGAAATAAAATGGTGTAGTTTGAAAAGTAACTTTTAATGCAACAAACATAACATTTATATATCCAGTGTAAGACCTAATATACAGAGTGTCCAGGAATATGTGGACAATTTCTCGGATTCATATAAAACACATGAAAATAATGTGACAAATTCCTATAAAATATGTTTCTAAAAACCCTCTTTACAGAGATATGTACTCTTAAAGGACTCCACTGGAAATCGTTTTTTTTAAATATGATAAGTACTAGTTAGGATTACATAAAATGGTATTCTTGTAAAACATTTGCCTTCATTAGTTGACCAGGGGCGGATTAACCCTCACACAATAGTACTATTTTTTTACACCCTGTATAATAAGGGAATAATTTTTAAATAGCTTAAACTCCTAGCTTAAAAAGGTACTCTTGTTAAATATCAATAAAGTGAAGTATTTTCGATAAAAACAACTTTTTGATTAAATAGGGTTGTATGTATTTATTTCAGTGATACTGTGGATGATGTCATTCTTAATGATAGCGTTATTTTAAATAGGACAGATACACAGTTCTTAGGAATAATTATAGATGCAAAGTTAAGCTTTAAAAGTCATATTCATTTTCTGTGCGATAAAATAGCAAGTAGCTGTTACGCCTTGAGAGTTGCATCGTGTGAATTAGTCTTTAGTATAGTAAGAACTATGTATTTTGCCCTTGTGAATTCAGACTTAAGGTATGGTATTGCCTTTTGGCGAAATTCTAGTAAATATTTGTTGAATTCCCTCTCTATACTACAAAAGCGCGCCATTAGATACATGTGTAAGGCAAAAGTTAGAGACTCCTGCAAACCTTTGTTCATTAAGCATACAAATTTAACACTAACCAGTATTTTTATTTTAGAAACTGTCTGCCTTGTTAACAAAAAAATCGGTCAGGTCATAAATGTAGGTAATAATTATAATACCAGGCAAATTGGAAACATACCATTACCTATACCACACAGCACACTTATTCAAAAATCTAATTATTATAACTCCAAAAAATGTGTGATCATTTGCCTGCTACAATAAGGGCAGTGCACCCATTTAAAAAGTTTAGGCACTCAGTTAAGGAGTTTCTGCTTCCGAAAGCCTACTATTCGCTCTCGGAATATTTTGATGATATTATTTTTTTAAATGTATATGTTTGATAGCTTTGTCAATGAGAATTTTGTTCTTTGGACAATAAAGCATATTTTGAGTTTGAGTTTATTTATAATTTTGTTTGTTTCCTCTTATTTTATGCATTTCCTAGCTTTAATTATTAAAGATTATGGAACCCTGCACAATGCTGCAATATTGTTTATTAGTATTGTAAAATCTTTTTGAAAAGTTTTTAGTACAACAGAATAAACCTAATGTTTTAAATATCCCAACTAAAAAAACACGTTTTTAGAGGCATTCATTTCTACAACAAGTTACCGAATGATATTAAAAGTGCACCGACTTTAAAAGTGTTTAAAAGAAAAGTAAAACAATTTTTAATACAAAAAGAACCCTACAGTGTGAAAGACTATACAGAGAGAGAATCGTAAATGTCTTTTTTTGTTGACGTGATTTCTTTTTATGTTTATGAATTTGTATACTTGAAAATGATCAGAAATAAAGTTTTTCTATTCTATTCTATTCTATAAAAGTCATTAAAGAAAATCGAATTTCAGTGGCGTCCCTTACGGACACATATCTCTGTAAGGAGGGGCTCAAGTAAAAAATTTTATAGGACCTTGTCACATTATTTTCAAGTGTTCTTTATGAAACCGAGAGATTGTCCACATATTCTTGGACACCCTGTATGTATTTAATTACCAGTGCATTATTCAATTAGGTAGTGTTAAAAGTTTTAGTTAATGTTTATTATTTATTACTAGGTTTCTTCCAGATAGAACATAATGTTTAATAACAATTCTTACCATCTATATTATCTTGCAAAACTCTGCAGCACAGATCAAATAATGAAGGAACCTTGGTATAGGTACTTTTATTTCCTGAGTAGACCTTTGTACTAAAAAAATAATTTTGTATTAGTACTTAATCTATCTTACAACATATTTAAGTTTATGCCTTTAATACAATACTGCCCTGCTAACAAGAAAGGTCCTATCTGCAAAATTTGATAAATTGACTTTTGGACTCATAATATTCGTTAACATATTATTTATATGTGTACAAAATGAAATTGTCCTATATGAGTCTTAACTGCCTTATTCTATACCTAAAAGTTTTGTCCTAACTGAATAAAAAGCCATGTTCACTAACATAAATTGTCCGATCTCACATATACTAAGAAAAAAGTCCGTTCTTACTTTTAAAATGCAGTTAGGACAATTTAAATTAGCATTTTATACTGAGCGAGATCATTTAGGACAGTTCAGCGTAGCATGAGAGAAGCACATGTGTAAAATAACCTCAAATAATTTATTATGAAAGGTGTTTGTTTATTGTCAAACATTGGGTATTTTCTTGTCTTATTTACATTTTTAACTTAATAAAGTTTGTGAGAAATGGATGCACGGTAAGTTTACCAATGTTACCTTATGTTTAGGCAATAACTGATTGTAATTCTGGTTTGTAGTAATAGTAATGCATCACTTAGCCGAAACACCGAATGTCGTGGTAAACGATTGGTATCCCTTGCTTTAAATAATCAACTGAAAGAAAAATGAAGGGTATAAGAAGTTCTAAGCAAAGCAATAAAGCCAAAAGGGATAAAGATCCAGATTATGTACCAGGGCGGTACAAGGAATTCGACAATAATACAAGTGGAAGTGGGTCGGATTCGAGTTACAATAGCCAAACTACCCCCTAGTAAAAAAATACACATATTTTCCAAAATATTGATAGCCCCTACGTCAAACAGGTAGCCAGTAATTCAAGCTTTTCAAATATTGAACTAGAAGAATGTAAAGAGAACTTACCCGAAATAGTAGAATCAAAAGAAAACGAATTAAACTCCGTTCAGGATTTTATTCGAGGCAATATTTTACAAGAGATTATAAATAAAGTAGTTGATAAAGCCGAGAGTAAACTTTATACAAAAACTGGGGAAATAAGAAAAAGGAAAACATCTGAAGAACCACTAGTTCAAAAAAAGAAACAAAAATCGAGAGTTACATAAAGGCTCATGAAGTTGAAAAGTCATGTAAATGCAAACTTAATTGCGCTAAAAAAATTCATATACCATACAAAAAGACATTAATAAACAATACTGGCTATTGCAAAAGAACAACAAAAACAGTTTGTTTTGAGTTGCGTAAAACAAAGTGAATAAAAAGGAGTACATCAAAAAACAAACATCACCAAGAGTGTATTCCTACAAATACTATTTAACATCAGAAAAGGCCGAAAAAGTGCGCGTTTGTAAGATATTTCTTTTAGCAACATTGTGTTATGAAAAAGACAATGACAGAATGTTAAAAAATATACGTAAAACAGATTCAAAATTGATAGTACTTAAAAAAGATGGCAGAAGGCGCTCACACCCACACAAAGTAGACAGAAATACAATTATTGAACATGTTAATTCATTTAACCCAACAATATCGCATTACAGAAGAGAGCACGCTCCTCGTAGAAAATATCTCCCCAGTGATGTAAATATAACACTCATGTATAAGGATTTTAAACTGAAACTGAAAATCGTTACTAATGACCTAAATATATCCTTATAAATCCTAGAAAACCTGGCTAATTGTGATGTGTGCAAGAAATGGAAAATTCATAAAATAAAAGCAACTAACGCCAGAAAAAATTATCAACAAAATGCAGACAAAATAAAACAAGATGATGAGATTTTTGTAGCTGCTGATTTGCAAAAGGTAAAAAGTTTAACCAAGTACATATTACATAGAATTATTTAAACACAGTTTCCTTAATTTTCAGGTGATCATGCTTCCACGTTTGGAAACATTCAAAGAAATTATTTTTACGCCGCGTATCGTGTCATATAATGAGAGCTTCGTCTCGCTTGGAAAGAAGTCCAACCTACCCACTGGCTGTAATATGGCATGAGGGAATCCCTGGCAGAACCAAAGATGACATAATTTCCACATTCTATGCTTTTTTCTGGCAAATAGGGACATTAAACAAATTACAGTTTGGCTTGATAATTGTTCGAGCCAAAATAAAAATTGGTCTCTTTTTAGTTTCTTTATGTATTTGGTTAATAGTTCAGAAGTTGCTCTAGAAAATATAATAATCAAGTTTTTTGAGCCAGGCCATACTTTTATGGCAGCCGATTCATTTCACCACCAAGTTGAACTTGCCCTCAAAAGAAAAAAAAGTGTATGATTTTGATGATTTTTGTAAAGTGGTTAAACAAGCCAATTCGTCAAAAGTTAATTTAATAAAAATGCAACTTACCCAATTTTTTAAGTTTACGGATTATACCTCCAAATATAAATTACAAAAACTTATTTCTCGCGTTTATTTAAAGGATATGGTTTGTCTGCATTTTAAAAGCGGAAATTATTTTTTTCTTATAAAACCGAATTTGAAAAGGACTTGGCTTAAAAATATATTTTTTTACGAAATACATTAAGGGCGCTCTAACAAAGCCACAGGCTCGTAATGTATATCGCGGAGTGGCTTTCGATCGAAAAAATAATCTTATATCCAAATTAAAAGCACACGTTCCTCAAAACCCTATGCATTTTTGGGAAAATTTTCCAGTTAATGAAGACGGTGTTGAAGAAGAAATTGACTAATATTTCTGTTTTTTTTTATAAAGTTTATATTGTTTTAATATGTTTTATACATTTATGTTACATATATTACAATGTAAATTACATCTTAAGATAATAACCTATTACAATTAAAAATTGTTTAGTAAATTAGAATATTAGTTTTATTTAGGGCAATTTCAGTAAGTAATATAAAAAAATGCTATTTCAAATACTAGGCTATGTTGTCCTAAGTGACAATATAATCAAAAATCTACTAATTGGAAAGAGATAAATCAAATTTATGTCTTGCAATTAAATTCTATTTTCCGATAAATAACGTAAAATAAAATATAAAGAGTTTGTTAAAATACCATATGTTATACCATGAAAAGAAACAAAAACCTAATTTTCTCAAAACTTAAATTTTGCAGATAGGACCTTTCATGTTAGGACGGCAGAATAAAGATTTTTACTAAGTGTGAAATCTCCAACTACGAGTATTAGTACTCTTTCCGTGGGCAAAATGTATATTATTTATATACTCCTGTATAATATCTGTTTTCCTGTTATGAAATTAAATTACTTTTTGAATAAAAAATAATGATTAGGGGAAAGATGTTAAGAGAGCATTTTATTTAAAAGATATTTATTAGCCTATTTATAACAGATTAATTTTTTTTATCTTTTTGACATCCCACGAAGGCATATATACCTAAATACCAGAGTACCGTGGATGTCCGGTTATTAGATGTTTAACCCAACGTTCCCCATGTTCCGTCAACGTTGTCCAAGCACTGAAACATGCAGTGATGCATTTCACAGCACCTTTTAGACAACGCGGTAGTGTCACCACGGTCGTTATTTTTTAATAACTACTACCTAAATATGTCTCCCCCGCTGGGAATCGAACCGGCGACCTCTGGCTTCGAAGATCAAAGCTCTGTCCACTGCGCCACGGAGGAGACAGACTTATATAACTTATATTTTTACTTTTAAAAACTTAACTACCTGAAACTGATTTTAAATGCATAAATAAGTACGTTGGAACTCCTCTAACTCGAACTTCCGTAAGTCGAAATTTTTAGAAAATATTGCCGAACAATTTCGTATCGCACCAAAGAGACAAAGAAAAATGAACCAATTTAACAAAAAAAAAAAAAAAAACTGATTTTTTCAAGTAAAAATATAATATTTAAGTATTTATATATCAGCTTTTGTACAGAGTTTTCATTTTTCCAGGAAAAATGGCATATTTTTTACTTTTCTCATATTTTTAAAGAAATTCAAGATAGCCAATCGATGTATTTTAGCTCAGAGAATTTAAAAATCGTATTAAAAAAACCAATTGCAAAAAAAACAAAAGACTTACGCAATAAATGTATGTTTTAAATGGAACACCATATTTATTACTATATTTTTGAATCCTATGGTCAATTCTAAGTGTTTGTTATTGAGGGTAACTACATGTTTATCCTATACTGTTTTTGAGTTATTGACGCTTAAAAGATCACATGTTTGGCTTATTTAATCAAATATCTCCATATGAAATACAGGTAATGCAGGTGATTACCTGATACTTTAAAGTCATTTTTTTATTTCTTTGAAAATTATCAATGTATCTTCTTTTTGCTTTACTGGCATTTTCTCTACATTTGTAATATAGCATGTAGTTTTTCATCTAACGAAAAATTCATTTAAAAAAATAAGTATTAAAATCCACCAATAGGTAAAAATTTGAATGACTGAAGTTTTAGGTAATCACCTGTATTACCTTTATTGTGCATTGATACAGTGGGTCTAAAAAAGTTGGAACCTTATGGAAAACTTTTTATTATTAATTTTACGAAAAAAGAATATACTTATAAAAAGTTCTGCATGATCCAAAACCTAAAAAGCAACCATTAGATATTAAATTGTATCAGTCATCTACGGTTGCCTTTTAAATTTTGGATCATGCAGAACTTTATAAGGAATATTTTTCGCAAAATAAATAATAAAGAAGTTTTCCATATGTTTTCAACTTTATTAGACACACTGTATATTTAATTAAATAGAGGAAAGTGGCCAAATATGGGATACCATTTTGTTTTTTACATATAATTTGTATAACCATTAAAAATAAAAACTTTTTGTAGTAATTATTAACAATCATATATTTGTCCTTTATTTTGTAAAAATTGTAAGTTACATTGATCAATTTTAATAAAGATTTTTTAAAAAACTAAAAAATTATAAAGGTAGCTAAATATGGAATAGGTACCCAAATATGCAATACTATAAACACTATAAGAAGTTAAACTTATTTAACTGGAATCTCTTTGGAAATTTTTGGTATAACATTGAAAGCAACAAAAACAATTTGAATAAATCACAGATCCGGGCGTCAGTCTCTAGATCCAGCGCAATTATTGTGCCCAGAGACCACACCAACGCTGTGGGTGTCTTAAGCAAGATTGACACGGGACTTAAATACGAGGGGGAAGGAAATACCTCCGCGGGCAGCAGGTTTCACAATCTAGATACACTAGGGATAAAAGAACAAACAAAGTGGGCAGTTCGGAGCCTGTCTAGTTGAACCGTATAGGGATGCATACGTAAGGCACCACGAGTTTCTATATTGGGAACCGCCCTAAGTGGACGAACTATACTGAACAATTCCTCAGAGCAGATGCCATAGAAGTACCTATAAAAAGCGATAAGTTCCCCACAGGCCGACTATGAGCGAGAGAAAAAGTCTCTCTGTAAGCAAAGGTTCATTTATGAGAGGAACAGCCCTTTTTGACTTGATTCTTGTATTTTGATTCTTTTCTTGCTCTATCAGAAGCTTTTTAAATGATCAAAAGAACCCAATTTGGGAATAGTCCATATTTGGGTACTATGATCTGTCCATATTTGGATTTTCCGATGACTTTAAACTAACTTTTATATTTTTTTATTTAAAAAGCAATAAAATTAAATACCGTTAAAACCTACAACCGAATCTTTGAAACTATCTCTAAAAGTTATAAGAACCGTATTTCGTGCACTTTTTGTACAAAAAATACATATTTTTGTGAGTTTCCATTTTAGGGGTACTATTCCATATTTGGTCACTTTCCTCTAATATTAGCCAAAAATATGACTCATTAAGCGTCAATAACCCAAAAACAGTTAAAGATAGACATAAAGTACCTTTATTAAAAAATACTTAGATTTGAGCAAAGAATTCAAAAACATAATTATAAATATGATGTTCCATTTTAAAAAATGCAACATTGATAACGTAATTCTTTTGTTTTTCATGCAATTGTTTTTTAATCTGATTTTTAAATTCCCCGAGCTAAAATACATCGATTGGTTATCTTAAGTTTATTAAAAAAATATGGGGAAAGTCAAAAAATATGTAACTATATTTTGTAACTTGAATTTACCGCAACTCAAATACATTTTTCCCGTAACTTCAAGATTTGAGTTAGGGAAGTTCCACTGAAGTACTATCCTTTGCTTCATCATAAGATAAAAAAACGTAAGAACCTATCACTGAAAATATTCCAAATGTTTATTTTTTGAAAAAGTTAAGTTTTAACATATGATTGAATATTTCTTTACCGTTGGTGCTTCGCGGTTATGACCTTGCTCAGCGCCTCATCATCCATCCACATTTTTTTATTTTGGTTATCTAACGGCAAACCCAATGGCCTATAGTTGGGTGTTATGGAAGGAAGCAAACTGGATACATTTATGTCCAGTGGTTCCAATTCTCCTGGATCTTTTAACAATTTTGGTACCTAAAAACATTTAACATAACTGAAAAGGTTTTTGGATTATTGTATTTTATTTGAGAAATGCAAAAAAATTCAAATATTGTTTGAGGTAAAAAAAACAGATATTTTAAAAAAGAACTACACTTTCGATAAACTTCCTTTTTAAAATTTTCTAAAGATTTATTTCACTTATTAGCTTCGGTAACTTGTTATTACAGCAATTTATAATTTGATTTAAATCATCACAACGTTGTTTTATTAAGAATCGCCAATTCTAAACAAATATGGAATTAAATAATATTCTTACCGCATTTACCTCTCTACTTGAACTAGATCTTCCAGCACTAACGCTTGCTGTACTTTTAGATACCTTCTCTGCTTTGTCATTACTAAAACTCTTTTCTGAACTGCTTTTATCTTGACTTACTCCACTACTGTTCTTTTTTTGCTTTTGCTAAAAATTGGCCCCTCCAACATACCCAAAGCATCTGCAAAACTTGTTCCCGACTCTGAGTCTATACCATTGATAATGGGCACTTTTTTCGGTGAACTTTTAGATTTTGAACTACTTGATGAACTGGAACTCTGTGTCTTTGGTTTCTCTTTATCTTTTTCTTTAGAAGACTTACTACTGCTGCTACTAGAACTATCTTTCTTATTCTTTTCACTCTCAGATCTCTCTTTTCTATCTTTCTCCTTGTCTTTTTTCTTCTCACTTTCTCTTTTATCCTCACTTTTACTTGAACTAGATGATCTGTTACTATCATTTTTGAGTCCTTGCTGTCTGAACTGATTCCTTTATGCTTTTTACTGTCTCTATCTGTAGAATGGTCAAGTTCTCTGTTTTTATTATTTTGGCTTTTGCTACTGCTTTCCTTTTCTTTATGAGATTTTGAACTTTTTGAGTCACTATTTCCAGTAGACTCCCTATACTTATCACTTTTACTTAAACTCTTAGAATCTCTATGAGACTCAGTCTTGTGTTTTGATTTTTCTTCATTTGACTCCTTATTATGCTTAGAATCACCATTTTCATGTCTTGTCTTACTTTTAGAACTAGAACTATCTTTTTTAGAGCTAGATTCCTTTTCTCTATTACTTTTGTCATGCTTGCTTTCATGGGATTTACTTTGTTTATCCTTCGAGTTATCAGTTTTCTCTGTAGACTTATGTTTGTTTTTTGATTCATGCTTACTATCTCTTGACTTACTGTGCTTATCCCTTACATCTCTATCACTCTCTGAGTTAGATTTACTATGTTTTTTGGACAGTTCTTTTTCGTTATGTTTTCCATTTTTTTGTTTAAATGTACTATATCTATCTCTAGATTCTCTATCACTACTTGACTCACTAGAATCTTTAGAATAACTTTTTTATGTTTTTTATCACTATGGTGCTTATTAAGTCTATTTTTTTACTACTCCTATCACTAGAGGAATCATTTTCACTGCTCCGATCACTGCTATTAGAGGAAGAGTTTTCACTGGATGCACTAGTGTTGCGCCTTGAACTCTTTTTTCCTCTTTTTCTACTAGAACTTGATTCTGCTTCACTTCCTGAATCACTCGACTCACTTTCAGATTGGCTTTCACTATCACTAGAATGCCTACGACTTTTATGGCTAGATTTTTTGAGTTTTTCTGATGATCCCGATCATATTTTGCTTTTTTAGACGTATGATTAGTATCGGAATCACAGTCACTAGAATTGTTATCACTCCTCTCACTAGAACGCTCTCTTTTGGATTTTTTATCATGCCTTTCACTACTTTTATGTTTATTATGCCTATTATTACTATTCAGGCTATCTTTACTAGAACTACTAGATTTCTTATGACTAGAAGTATTTGTTTCTACATAGCTTGGTTTATCATTATCACTGTGTTCCTCTTCATCACAAATTTGAAGTGATTCAGGGTCTGGATCTGAAATAAATGATGATATACTTTATAATTTTAGGCAAAAGGCAACATTTAAAGTTTAAAAATATTGTTTATTAAAAAACATACCTTCATCCATTGGCTCATCATCTACATTTTCTTCTTTTTCTTCCCTAACTGTAGCCGTTGACTTATTTTCAGTTCTCTCTTGCTCAGCTTCATCCTCGCCTTTTACCATAGATTTCCATTTATCTACAAGATTTCTGGCATTTTCACCTACTTTACCTACATACATAGAACAGATAAACCTATTATCATATATTTGGAATTTTTTAAGTTCTAAAACCACTACAAACATATACTACTTATCATAAAATTTGAAACACTTAGAAACCTAGAAATAATGTCATCAACTTTAACCAAATGTGATACATAAGCTTTTAATTTTAATAATAATTTAGTAATGATTCTGCTTAGGAATGCATGATGGCAGACAACAACAATTATTTAACAATTACACATAACAATAAAGAGTTAAAATCTGTAGAGAGTGTTTTGTTTTTGGGTGTTCATATTGATGCAAGGTTAGACTGGAGGGAGCATGTAGAGAGTGTTGCGGTGGGTATTTCTAGATACTGTTATGCTCTAAGAGTAATAGTGGAGCATGTAGGTATGGATGCAGCATTGATTGCTTATCATGCATATGTGCAGTCAAGGATAATTTTTTGGGGAAATTCCACCGATGTATCTAGAGTTATGGTGTTACAGAAAAGGTGCATTAGGAGTATTTTTAAAATGAAACAGCAAGAAAGTTGTAGAAGTGTCTTTATCGAAAGAAAAATTTTAACACTGGTTAGTATGTATATACTTGATTATGTGATATTTGTACGTGAACTGTGAAAACTGTGATATAAAACACCAATATAATACTAGGAATAAAAATGATCTTCTCTCAGAAAGGTGTAATTTCTCATATATACAAAAAATGTGCAATATACCATAATAAAAATTTTTAACAACTTTCCTGAAAGCATACGTAACTTGCCAATCCATATGTTAAAATTAATTGTTAAAAATTATTTGTATAATAGGGCATTTTATACTTTGGAAGAGTTTTACAATGATAAAGATAGAGAAAATTTAGTGAAATAGTTGTTTTAAATTTGTTTTAAATTTGTATACTTGGGTTGGTATTTTAAATTTAAATTTGTATTCTTAAATTGGTTTTAAAATGTTAAATGTTTAGATTTAATTAAGATAGAGATTAATTAATTACTGTTTTATGACATTGTTCCACACCCTTAGGGTTTTTTTTTTATGTAACCTTTGTTATATGGAATAAATAAACAACAACAACAACAACAACAACAGCTAAAAGGGTGTTATCATATGGGGAACCTTATGCATTGGTAGTAAGAGTAACCTTTAGAGGCATTAGAACTAACTTCTATCGGGTGTCAACAAATATATTAGACAAGCCATCAGTGCTACAGTATTAGACACATTAAAATGACACTTGGTATAGGCAAAATGTTATAAGAAGAGTAGAGTTTTCGTATATTATTTGTTTTTTTGTTACTTCCGGTTTAGTCGGAAATGACTTCAATTTTGAATTTCTAAATGAAACACCCAGTATATTTTAACATTGTTGGACTTCTGAGACAATTCTAAATACGAAATTTGCTAAAATCGTCAAAAATCCTTTTTTCGAAAATTAAATTTGTTAAATTGTTTTATTCCCATCTTTCATGCTAGTCACTAAAACTTGGCGATTGTATTTTTCTAACATCACCTGTGTCCTTAGATTAATTTGAGCCCAATTATGGCCACCTAGATGCAAAAAATAGCTCTAAAAAAAATCAAGTAAGCCAAAAAACTTTTTAAAATGTCACATTCTGATTTAGATTTGTCTCAGGAATCCAAAAATTATAAAATATACAGGCTGTTTCATCTAAAAAATAAAAATTAGAGTGATTTCCGTTTAAACTGGAAGTGGATCGAAAGTGAAAAATATGCAAAAAACTCTCCTCATCGCATACCAATTACCCACACCAAGTTTCATTTTGATATATCTAATACTGTAGGAGTTATGGCTTGGCTAATAAATTATTTGAGACCTGATATACCCTACTTCCAGCTGGTTGGTTTACTGTAGCAGAAGTCCTGACCACAAACTGCTCATCTAACTAGGACTTATCTAGAGCCACATTATGTGTACCATATTCCTTGGCCTTCACATTATCCTGATCTGTTTCCCATTAGACCTTAGAATAGGGCTGGGATAACCTATGCACTGAAGCCGCTAGGCTTATTGTGTGCCCTGTCTGGGTGATGTCAGCCAGATGGGACCTACAGCATAACGTGGGTTCAGAACCACGGTCCTATTTGCGACAACTTAAGACCACGTCCCCACCCAGGGGGACAACCGAACCTTCCAACTGAGTAAGGTCCGCATGTCTAAGGATGCACAGGATATGGCAAAGTGTTGTCGCCTTGGTCCTTTGATAGCCTTCAGCGTCGAGACATTTTGCACTCTGTCCGTCTGTTGTTGGCCTAACCACTAAATTTCTGATCAAAATTATATATACGTATTTTGGCCGCACCAGGATTTGAACCCAGTAATGTCGGTTGGGCACCTAAGGACCCAGCGCTTTAACACACCATCACCCGACTATCTGTTTCCCATAGAACATGTCTGGGACAGTAGTAGAAAGAGGTGTACTTAAGTAGAGTTAAGAACTGAAAGTCATGTTGCATGGGACGCAATTTCCCAAGAAGCCATTGATCATTTAATGAGAATCATGTGTAGAGGCACTGCTGAATGTATAAATTCTCCTGGTGACAAATTTGGTTAAGTTTAATAAATTATTTCTAGATGTTGCAATTTTTATGATAAGTATATCTCTAAAACAAACAGTTTTTACCATCTTACCTTCAATTTTTTTAGTGCATTTACTGTACGTCCAATACCTGTCTCTTCTAAATGGCACACTTTTATTGGCAGCCTGGACAATTTTTCAATGGCATGAAGTAGCTGTAAAAAATGGTTTTTTTTTTCATATAGGATAATCATTTAAAAACTTACCACTCGAGTTATCTGCAAAAAAAACAGATTTTAAAAAATCACTGAAACACGTCAAGGTATTATTTGAGGGGGAACGTTTTTACAAAAAATTGGACGGCGCCCCTTTTTATGGTGATTCTAGTGATAATATACAGAGTGATAAAAAGTGTATATTTTTTTAATGAAGCAAGCCCTGTATATTATATTACCAATAAAAAAATCTTTAAAAGAGCTTTAAAAAAATAACCCATTAAGTACATCTGAGTTTATTAGTTTCGGAAATATGGCCATACCGCCATTTGTAGTAGGTAAAGATATTTGTAGTAGGTAAAGATACTGACTTTATATTCTAAAGTTATAAAGTACTCGTCAAAAGCTTTAAAATGATGTATCACTTGACCCCCTTATGATTTAAGAATTTTGGGGTGGTGGCACTGGTAGTTAAGGGAATGAAGGGGCGCAGTCCAATTTTGTGTAAAAACGCCCCCCTCAATAAATATCTTAACGTGTTTCGGCGATTTTCTCAAATCTGTCTCTTTTCGCTGATAACTTAAGTGGTGACTTTTTAAATGAACACCCTATATACAGGGTGTTTTCTAACAAGGTGCGAAAATTCAAGGTATGATTCCTTATGTTATTTAATGAAAAAAGTTTCTATATACATATGTCCGTGGTTGCTTCCTTACTGACATACAGGGAGTTAAAATGTAAGGTAAAAATCAGTTTTTTTTTAAATAATTTTAATATGCTTAAGCATATTTGAATAAAATTTGGTACATTTATTTAAAGTAATAAGGCGCTTATTTAGCCCTAACCAGTTTGTTATTATTGGGTCCAGTGGCGTTTCTGTGGGCACCGAAACTTATATTATTGAGAAAAAAAGTACGCCACTGACTTTTTTGACATTTTGATATTTTTTATAATTAAGCAATAAATAATACAACTTCTCAGTCTTTTGTATTTTCTTTGTATCTCGCTTGGTTTTCGAAAAAATGAAGCCACTTTCAGTGATACTAAAAAGTATTCATAAAGAGCATAAAATAAAATCAAAAAATAAAAAATAAACAATTTTGACTTTAGCAGATAAGAAAATGACGATTTCCGTTAAAATACACGCCTGCTTATTTATTTTAAAGCAAATATAATTGTTTATTTTTTATTTTTGTTTTTTTACCATGTCGTCTATGGGTACTTCCTGGAAGAAATTAAAGTGGCTTTTATCCTTTTTTTTCCGAAAACGAAGCTAGATACAAAAAAAAAAATATACTAAAAAGTGGTACTAATAATTCCTTAATTATGAAAAAATATAAAAACTTCAAAGAAAGTCAGTGGCATGCTTTTTTCCTAATAATATAAGTTGCGGTGCCCACTGAGAAGCCACTGGATTCAATAATAACAATCTGGTTAGGGCTAAATAAGCGCCTTATTACTTTTATAAATTTACCAAATTTTATGCAAATCGGCATAAGCAGATTAAAAATATTTGAAAAAATTATTGTTTTTCTTAAATTTTAACGCCCTGTATCTCAGTAAGGAAGCAACTCCGGACATAATGTTTATGGGAACTTTTTTCATAAAATAACATAAGGAATCACCCCTTAAAGTTTCGTACCGTTGTTGAAAAACACCCTGTATACCGGGTGACACAGGATGTTGTTACCCCCAACTTTTTTGTAGTTTTTAAGAGAGACTAATAAAAAATTGACAGTCTTATTACAGCATAAATTAACATTTTTGTCTTTATCATGACCTCAAAATCACTTCCGGTTTAACCGGAAGTACCATAAAGTTTATTATTTTAAATACAAACACCTATTTTTTTCTATATTTGTATTCTATATAAAATCCTCTTTTTAATGATATATCATACAGGGTGTTTCTTTTCAAAATGGCGCTCAGAGAAGATTTTTAAAGAGAATCAAGTGCCGCCAATATTTCTGTTTTAAATATATATTTTTGCTTAGTGGGCTGAAAAATAAAAGAATGACCTATTTGGCTTTTGCAAGTACTAACATATTCCGATTCCGATTTGGAGACATATTTGAAGGCTATTATCCAGCACCAAACGGGCGCATAGTTAATAGGGTCGGTTGTTTCTTAAAATAAAAAAATGTACATACAACTAAACAATGTAGCACTCAGTACCTATCAGAAAAACCCTATGCAACACTGCTGTCGCAAACGTGTGAATCTAGGTATGTAAATAATGTGATTGGGCTAAAACTTATTGACATATGGAGTAAAAATGTGTGTAAAGAAGGAATTATTATCTATCCCGTTAAGTCATTATTTAATTATACCTACATTTAGGGAATTTATAGGATATTTTTATTATTTCTTAATATAGGATACAGACAGTTCACATGAAAAGAAGTGAAATAAATTACAACAGCAATAGGCAAAAAAGGATAAAGTTAATTGCGAGGGGCTTTTCACTGAGGGGAATACCTGTACACTCGGAGGGGATTTTTATGAATATATGGGGAATCATAGATAGGAAATCCTGGGGAATACATCAGAAATCCTGGGGAATACATGGGAAATCCAAGGGATACTTGATCAAAATACTAGGTCAAAATTTGGGTCAGTGAAAAGCCCCTTGGTTAATTGTCAAAAGTTAGTATGTACTAACTCAGAACCGAGTTCAGAACTAACTACACAATTACATAAAAATGGATTTAAAAAAATATATATCCTTGTAACTATGGATAATTATTTAAAAGGACACATTATCCATATGGATATATCTTATGACCCTTTCAATGAGTTATTTAGATATTTTTGGGGGAATAGTACCTAACTGTAAAAAAAAGATTGGGAGAAAAAGCCAGTACCCTTACTCTGTAACTCGATAGAAAAGAATTTTCCTGAAATTGCCACATGATTTACATTGCATACAAAGGGAATTTCTTCTCTATTGAGTTACAGAGTGCGGGAGCAGTTCTCCACACGTTTTTATTACGTTAAAACGTTATGTGATGAAAGTGTAATAAAATACGTTTATTTTAAAATAATTTCTTTGGAATTTAAAAATATGGTCAAGAGATATGTCAGATCCATTTACCTTTTCACTATTTCCTGTTTTAGTGTGCCTGTCCAAGCTATCCTGGTAGTGCCTAACGGCTTTCAAAAGTTTTTCTTTTGATTCTTCCATTATATCGGTTTCTAATGACCTACTTAAAACACAAAATTTCTTTTTAAAATAAAATGTTTCAAGCAGCAGATGGGACGTTTCACTGTACACTGTACTACTGTAATGTCGAGTTCCTAAATATGGCCATACATTAAATTACAATGTATTTAAATTTTAATGGGAAACACATCAAATATCACTTGTAAGGTAATATTTTAGCACTAAAAGATAAACCTGACATTTTAGGACACTTTTTCTAATGGCTGCGTTTAAAGTAAATTAATCAGCTGGCCATGACAGCAACAGCAGCGCTATCAACGTAAAACGGAATAACGGGGCAACGCAAGGGGCAACTATTAACTTGTCATTTTATTACCGATAAAGACATCTGTTTTGTCGATATTTATGTTTTTAACATCTTTTTCCTAAATTTTAAAAATCTCTGGAAGTATTGCAAAGTCGATTGATGAAAAAAAAAAAAATAAAAAAACTCTGGAAGTATTGCTAAGCGACAAAGCTGTATCTGGTAAGTATATGCTCGAACATACGAACAATGTCAAATGTATAAATGTTAAATGTCGGACATCAAAACAAGTCAATTAGTTACTTACATCGAGAATGGTTACTTAATATTTTTGAAATTAAAAAAATAACGTAAAATAATTTTTAAAAATGGATGATACGGAGGGCTATTATTTACAGGTACAAATTATATTTTTCGACTTTTTAAAAATTTACAGTGGTATTTTTTAGCTTCAAGCTATTAACCAATTGCTGGAAGATTCTCCTGAAGGGGCCGATAAGACCGAATTGTTTGGTTTAAAGCAAAATATTGAGGAATTACTGTCTTTAACTACTTCATCTAACAAAATAATAGAAAAGCCGTCGGGTCAAAATACTTCAACAGCAAATAATAAGGAAAAAAATAAAGAAAATGATAGTGCAAAACTTGACGAGGAATATGCAATGTTTATGGTAAATGTTAAATGTTTTTATTATTTTTTAAATCTTACAAGCCCTAGTAATTATCATTTAGCGGTTGTCAATAAAAAAGATTAATGGTAACTTTTAAAAACCTTTAAAATTATCAGTAGACCCAGATAAGAGTTCTCTTTTCCTATTTAAATGATATATCTTATTTTATCCTTATGATAACTAAATTAAGGGCTTATTGTTATAACATGATAAGCCACACAGCCACAAAATTCTGTTATATTTCTTAATTTATTCAATTAACAATATGAAAAGGCCCCAATAAAAAAGTTTTAAGTAGGTATTGTCCTTGGACCTAATTAACTAACAAAAAATTATTCAAGTTTATCCTTGATAATAGTTGACTTTACACTTTACAACTTTCCGTATTTTGTGTTTGTGGCTTATCATGTTATTACATTAAGCCCTTCAAAAGCAATATGTGGGAAGATGTGAAAAATGTTACAAAAATGAAGTAGCTGAAGTAACAAAATAGCTGCATACAACTGTCTTTATTTTTACTCAAAACAGTTTCTAAAGTTGCAGCTGCATATTTATTTTTCCTTTGTCTGTATAAGCCAATCTGTAAATATTTTTTCCTTGCTAAGACAATTTTTAAACAAAAGCATGTTAATTACAGGTAATATCATGTTCTTTAAATTGATGAAATTTTTGGGGTACCCGCCAAACCAAATATTTTTTCCTAAAAACAAAATAAAAAAAAAAAAAAAAGAAACCAAAAATTTTTAACAAGTAACTAGAAAAATTAAAACACGACGTTTCGGTGACCAGTCTGCCACCGTTATCCAGATAAAATTAAATAAAAATAAAAAATTTTAAAGTTAACTATTATTAGGTTTAAAATTATAAAATTAAAAATTTTGAAAAGACCTTCGACATTAAATGTCAAATTTTTTGTTTTGTTATGGTGTCATAGTGACATGCATAACTGGTTGCTGGTGTATTTTTTATTTATAATACAAAAAGGTGATAAGCTATCCTCTGTTCACTATAAATTGAGAAAAACACCTAAACAAAAAATGTATTTCATTGGTTTAAAAAGTCAGTAACCCTAGTTAACATAATAAAAAATGTATTTTATTGGTTTAAAACCACAGTAACTGGAGTTACTTACTAGGTATTCATTATCAATTTATAGTGGCCAAAGTATAGTTGATTTTGAGTTTTCCTGAAGACACCTCAGTATCAAGCGTGTGTTGTTTAAATAAGCAGATATTGATGCTAAACACTTTCTTTAATTTTGCGTTTTTTAGAACAAGTTTCCTTTGCTAAAATACTCGAAGCATCCCAGTTTATTCTATGATTGTTATCAAATGCATGTTGACAAATTTTAGATTTGTGAAATTCTTATGTTGAATGTACATATGTTCTGTGTTCTTTTATGTGTTTTGCTAAGGGTCTACAAGTTTCACCAATATAAAATTTATCACACTCACAAGGTATTCTATAAATAACATTTTTTGTGCCTTCATTTATGTTGTGTGGTTTTGTTTTTGTTAATTGAGATCCTATAGTGTTTTGTGTTTTAAAGATTGTGCAATAATTAAATTTATTTCTTATTCGTTAAATTCTATTTGATGGTCTGTGAATGTATGGTAAAAATAAATTTGCAATAGGTCTATTTTGATTATATCTTAAGGTTGGATTTTCAAATTCAAGGAAACAGTTGTGAAATCAAGAGGACACTTATTTTTAACTAAAATATCTTTTAAAAAATCTTTTTCAGAGTTTATATTTGGATTAGAACAAATTAATTTAATTCTATCAAATAGATTTTTACAACTCCCTTTTTCACCATTATTGGGTGATTTGAGTTAAAATTAAAGTATCTGTTCGTATGTGTAGGTTTTCTGTAAATTTTTGTTTCAATATTGTTTTAATTCTTTTTTATTAGAATATCAAGAAAATGTAGTTGTAAGTTGTTTTCTTTTTCTAGAGTAAATTTAATAGTTTGATTCTTGTGTATTTATGTGTAATAAAAAGTTATTTAAGCAGTGTTCATCATGTTAATAAATAGAAAAAATATCATCTATATATTTCCACCACTAAAAATAAAACATAAAAAAATCACAGGGTAAACTGTTCTAAAAACAGTGGCGGCTATACACGTGTAGTAAGTGAAGTGCCACTTCACCAAAAATAAATAATAAAAAATAAAAAACATATTACTATTATTCAATTCATTTTTCTCATTTCTATTCCTTATTTGTAAAATTCGCCATGAAAAATCTAGCATATAAATTTACCGCTGGCGCGAGTCGCTTTTCTCCGCTTTCGGCAACGCGAAATCGCAATCCGCGATAAGCAAGTGTATTGCAGATATAAAACGGACCGAAGTATACACCTCATGCGGGGTTTTGGTTTACGCTTTGACGCTCCTTTGCCATGACAACACTATACTTGCCGGCGGCCAGAATCGCGGATGGGAGTATCAGGTGTATTGCTTGGTAAATCGCTTGCCTCAAAAAGATGAATAGGTTTTGGTCGTTTCGTTGGATTTCACGTATTATTTCGATTGTTTCCGTTTAAGTATTATTCGCGACAGTGATTTTTCACAGAAAGAAATTAAAGGACAGTACAGAGCACTTCTCTATGAAATATTAAATCATATTTTGATGGAAATGGAAGTAGGATTCAAAGATTGTTACAAACTACAATTTCTTTGTCTTGCTGATACTGCAAAGTTTGGCCAGTATAACCAAAAAATGGTGAATGTGCTTTTTCCCTTCCTGCACTACACCTGTTTTTAGATCCGCGAGCCGCCACTGTCTAAAAAACTTAAAATTTAAAAAAGTGGGTACATATTATTAAATAAACATAAATCTGTAGCATCAATATCTGTTACTTTAAACAGATGGGGACCTTTGCTTGATACTGAGGGGTCTTTAGGATAACTTAAAATCAACTAACTTATTCCCTTTGTTCTATTATAAATAATAAATACACCAGCAACCAGTTATGTATGTCACTATGAAATTTTGTCAAAATGGGATAAGAAATATGAAATATATAATATATATAAA
>JACEGR010004234.1:0-90329 GCA_014170235.1 Listronotus bonariensis
AATATAGTTCTATTGTATGTAAAAGTAGCTTCTTATAATATACTTATAATTAAATCAAAATTAATAGTTTTGGCACGATTTGCCTTTACATCAAAACTGGCAGTTTTGTGAAAAGTGAATAGGGCAAACTGGATATAATATTCACTTTGCCCGGGTTTGAGATTATTTAGTTGCAGATTATAAATAATTTTATTGAAGTTGTAAATAAATACAAAAACAAAACTAATTAAGGCCATTAATTTATGTAAATCTGGAGAGTCAGTAAAGGGTATTGGTAAAAATATGAGTTGGTTTATTTGACTCTATACATACTATAAACAAAATTTGGCAGATTACCTACCATTTTCAATGAAGATTAAGGGACGAAGCTAAATGTCTATCTCAAAATCGTTGACACCTACATATCAAAGAAGAGCAAAAGCAAAGTTTAAAAAAATAAAGTAAGACATATTGCTAAAAAATTAAATGTAGAATCAAAAAACGTTTCTATTCAAAATGAAATTCTATATATTAAGCAAGCGGCCGGAATTATATTTTAATAAAACTAAGAAAAAAGTTATACTGTACTTGCCTAATAATGGTGTCTGGAAGATATTAATTCGTTTTTTTTAATGTTTTTTTTTTGGTTTAGGTTTAGAGGGTGTCTTCACAGTGAAACCACTAGGCATTATAAAGGCAAATTATTTATTATACTAAGGTTACAAGGGCTTAATAATTATTTGTTATGGTATTCCAAGAAACATTTTTCTTATCCGTCAGACATAGCGCGACGTCACATCTGAAACAAATTATTCCAGTAAGTTTTAAAATATTTATATTTGATAAAAATTACCTTGTACAAAGCCACCTCGATTTGTGGGGTTCTGATTTGCTGCTACAAGAAGCACTTCTTCTTGGTTATTCAGAATGAATAGGCATATGTGAACATGAATCGTATCGAATTTCATATGGAACAATACGCTTAAAATGACTTACTGATCCACTTGATGAACGGCCCTTTTTTACAGCTGAGTCCTCTGACCCAATCAAACCCATAGCCACAGAACAAACAGCTCCAAGTTTTTTATTTGCATTGCCACCAGCTTTTTGTAAAGCGTAGAGATTAGTTTGAAATACTATATGGTTACAAAGGCTTTCTGGAAAAATTTGAAGAAACATATCGGTAGGAGTTTCTACATCAAGGCCAATTTTTGGTCCAGTTAATTCATTAAATATTTTCATATTTTTTAAGCCATTTGTTGTAAATTTAGACCAAATGGTTTTTTTGCAAATTCTCGTGCTTGAATAACTGAAAGCGGGAGCTCATCATCTCTATCCCAGAATAAATAATTGATATTATTGACCTCCGTCACAGAAATATCCTGATCAAAAATAATGGGCATTGATTCTATGTCAAACATGTCAAAATTTGCATCACTATTAGAATTTGTCATATGTTCATCTTCCCCAATATCGTCGTCACTTACATCCCCCAGCTCGCTATTATCATCCACTGGAACGTCTTCATTAAAATCGAACAAGTCATCCGCTTTTATATTTTTTATTTGCAAAAATATATTTTTTGGACTACCACCTATAAATAACAAAAACAGAATCTATGAGTCCTAGTGTCCCCATGGTGAGCCCACCAGATATTTTCAATCAAAAATCATATTTATTTGTAGAACTAATGATTATTAATATAACAAATCTATAAAACAATATACTTGATAAATATTAAAACCAAAACTTACCCGCCATCTTCCTAATATATTGTTCTAATGCATAAAATCAATCACAATTTATCACTTAGCAAAAACATCCCTAAATAACTAAAATTATAAATTTAAAATGGCGCATGAACACATCGGCGAAGATTGCTTAGGGTGGGGCGATATCTTACGCCTACGTCATTACAGGTGTATTCGCCGCGAAGTCACCAGGCACTTAAAAATATATTTATTTTTAAGTGTCCTCACTGTGTGACCAGTACATGTCTGACATGGTGCCATGAGCAATGCTCCGCTTTCGATGGCAATAAAGACTATATCTATCTGTGATAACTGCCATTCTTAATTTTTAATATATATTACCTTTAAACGCGAATTCAAATTTTACTGTTTTAAGTTTTGTTACAAAATATAATTTTTAGATTTTTGTAATAAGACGGTGGTCATTTACTTTACCCGGGCACCATATCCACTTTACCCGGGAGTCTGGGCAAAGTGAATAATATGACACGACTTTGAATTTCATTTTAGTTACTTATTGTTTTACTTCTGAACTTAAATGAGTACAAAATATGTAAACGCAAATAATAAAGACTGATTTGTAGTATTTATTTTGTTGCTATCTCTTATACCTTTCTTGATAAAGTCCCAAACATATTAAGGTATTCACTTTGCCCGGACTTCCCCTATTGTATTAGTGTTGATTAAAATTACCAAATGTACTGGGTCAATTTTAATTTTTATTAGTATATAATATTTCTAGGCCTTTTTGTTTTTTTTTCCTAGGCCGTATGACCCTTTTATCAGTGTTGAATTCAGGGGGTGGCCCGGGGCGATAATCCCTCTTTCCCCTCACGGAGCAAAACAAATTCCCCCGGAGAAATTTACCAATTTAATGCTTAAACCATTAGTATGAATGTTACCTTGAAGTACTTGTTTGTTTCGTTTGTTTGGTTTTTAGACATAAGGACTTTTTTTGGTCTTTAACTTTTTGGCGGTAATATATTTTTTTCTTTGGGTAACAGGATACACCCTGGAAAGATCAAACCCCCTCACACGAAAAACATTCCTGAATTCAACACTGTCTATTATAGTATAATAAGAAATACTGACAAGGTTTTCAAAATTGTTCGAATTTGTTTTTGTGTATGGCAAATCTTGACAATTTATTATTTATATTATATAGTAAATAGTTTAAAGATTTAATTTACAATAATATTTGTTAAATTAAATTTAAATTTTTATTTTTTTAATCTCCCTTAGCAAGGCCTTATTACTCCCACCTACCTTACCTAGTACTGGTGCTCTATACAAGCATTTGTGCCATAAAGAATAAATAATATTTAATTCTAATAAATAAAGTATCAACAGCATCTTCAGGTTATCTATTATTTCAATAAAACTACTTCTTCGAAAACAACAAACAAATTTGTACTAAAACATAAAAGTGTCAAAACAGCAAAGATTTATCGGGTCACACGTCGGACAGTGATTAATCTACCCTTCGATTTTCCAAAGTTTCCGTAACGTGTAGATTTTAGATGTTTTTACCGAATTATAGAAGTGCTTGTCAGGTACGAACAGAAAATACAGTGGTTTAAGATTCAAAATTTTCTGGCAAAAAATATTTTCTAAATGATTTTATATTAATAAAGGACTCCGCACCCTTTACATTAAACACCGGTATAGGTAAAATTTTCAAAGACTGTATTACGTTAGAGTCCCATCCCTACTGGTAATATTTTCATAAAAATTTCGGGTGGTCACCGGTAATGTCTTGGATTTAGGGCTGCCTAAAGTGACGTCAGTGGATGATATAAAAAGCACATTACGTATGTAACTTTAAATACATTTTTATAAAACATAGTTAGAACATCGAAATTTGGGTTATTTGGCTAAATATACATATATTTAGAAGATATAATTAGGTTTTAAAAATCCAAATCTATAGCTAATAAGGTTTAAACCATAAATGAAAGCCAAAACATTTAATTATACATTTTTTATTGCACTTTTGACCTTTGAATAAGTTTTATTAGTTAAAGGGTTTTAAAACAGTTCTACGGGATTTGTCAAGTTAAAGTTAAAATGATTATTTCTTACAACGAACACTATTTAATTTGACCTATTATTGCGGCTTTAAATGTTTTAAAACTATATTAAAATATATGAAAAAAATATATACCATTAATTCAAAAACTTGCCCAATTTCGGCAAATTAGGTTTTGTTTTTGTCATAAATTACTCAAAACCCAAAATATCTAAAAAACTTTACGTTTCTGGCAAAGGAATTGCTAAAGAAGCTTATCCCATTTTTCTCCACAAAAATAGGATAGGCTTATTCTAAAAATAAAATAATATACAGGGTGCTTCATATAAAATAAGCGAAACCCATAAAAGTATAAAATGATAATACTTTAAAGTAACTAATATTAAATATTAGTTTCTGTACACTCTGTATAATGTTTGATAAAAAAAATAAATAACGTGATGGCACGGTTAATATTATAGCAATAAAACATAATAAATAAAGTGGAGCGTTAGTAAGGTTGGATATATTAAAATTTTGTTGTTGTTTTATTTTTTCAAAAATCCTAAATATTTTAAAACCTTACATTTTTGGTATAAAGATTGATAATAAAATATGTATTCCTACAATCCAAAAATGGGCTAATATACAGAATGTTCCCTTAAATAAAACGTAATTTTGATATGGATTGTTATTTTTTGCAGCACCCCGTATAATTCTCTTTATATTTTAATTTTTTCTTTGAAAGTACCTGCATATACTTACTACGTAAAAAAATATTTTAAAAAATCCCTTTTAGTACTAAAGGTGGAGGCGTTTGTGGTGAGCCATCTTGTATATGTTAGTAGCGCCTTTTTGTGAGTCATCCTGTAGTTGCTTTAATTAAATAATTACGTCAAAAAAATATATTAAATATATTTTTCATGCTTTAGACGTTATACAGAGTATTTACAACAGATTAAAATAAATAGTTTGTTGAAGGTTATATTTATTTTAATTTTAACTTAGCGCTTCCTGTAGGTGTGTTTTAAACACTTCAACTGTCAAAGCTTATTGAAAAATCAAAAAAAAAAAATAAATAAATAAAATATTAATACTAAATAGGAAAATTGCTTTTTAATGTTTTTCCTATTTAGTATTAATATTTAAAAATGTTTCACAAGAAACCAACTGCGGATACAATTCAGTGTAAAAAAATTAAAAGATTGCCCTTAACTTTTCTGGTAATTATTTTATAGTTTAAACCATTTTAAATATGCTTGTATTAAAACAGTTTTTTTTGTATTTTTAACCATAAATAACCCAAAGTTTTATCTTCAATCTTTGTTTTTCAAAAAATTTTCTAAAGTAAAGCAATATAATATGATTTTATATATCATCTAGTGACGTCGTTTTGGGCAGTCCTAAACTCAAAATATTACCAGTGACCCCTAAATTTGTATGAAAACATTACCAGTAGGAATGGGACCCTATCATTCTACAATATTAAGGAATTTTACCGATGCCGGTTTAAAAACATTTTAGGAACAGGTAAGTAAACAGGATCGGGTAACATTATTAAAAAAACAAAAATAAGAAATTAAACTACCTGAGTCGAAATACAAAAAAAAGTCTATAAAAAAGCTAAGTATGCATTTTTTCAAAATAATTACCCTAAAAAATTTTAAACAGTATTAAAAATAATAATAATAATAATATTAATACATATATTTCATAAGCAAAATAGGTCAAAACGAAAAAGAAATGACAAAACCAAAAAACATCCTTACGTACCATATGTCCCAAAAATTAGAAACATATTTTAGAACTATAATATTTGAGTAGCACACATGGGACATAACATATAAAGAGTAATTTTAGCAAACTAAAAAAAAATCTTAGGAATAAAAAGTCACGTTGTCTATAAAATCATTGTAGAAATTTCAATTGTGTATATCCGTATAAATGTTATTAAAAAACACTTTATTTTTAGAAGTAGATCTGAAACTTTAAGAAAATCCTACCAAAAAAATATTTATGCAAGATCCCAAGATAGGTGTTCCCAAAAGACAAATGTATCAAATGTTTTTAATTTAAAATTGCATTTTTGGAAAACTGGTCACATAGTCCAAAACTAATGAATATAAATATTTACCCCAATTGGAAATATAAAGGGGATTTATAAATAAAAATATGAAAAACCAACCAAGGGTAAAATACCTTTATTTTGTAAAAAACAACAAAGTTGTTTAAGTAAATGTGATAAAAAATAAAATTTTATGGCAAAATGTACAGGCTTTTATTTTTTTATTACGCATAACCACTTTTAAAATACTTGCCTTTAGAAAGCGAGTTTTTAAAATTTTATCTAATTTGATTAAATTTTCTTTTAAATTTTGCTATTTTTTGTCCATTTTTTAAGTTATAATGCGTTATGTAAAAAAATTGATACAACCTTTTTTTAACTTAACTTTTTACCTTTAAATTTTAACTTAAATTTAATTCTCTACAACATTAACTTTAACAATTTTGTCCTTTTTTTTTAATAGTTGTACCTAACTTTTGGTAATTTTTAATATTTTTGATTATAACTTGCCCTGTATAGTGTATATCAGCAATTGAAGTAAAATTTTGTATTCCTTAGTTTTAGACTAACCAGTTTTTAGAAAATGCCGATTTAAAATTCAAAAATGTTGGAAAAACACTTGAACACATTGATCTTAATTTTTAGCTGCGGTTTTCTGGTAAATTTATTTATAAAGGGTGGCCCAAAAATAGGCTAGGACTCTCGATTTTATTTTTTTAAAAGAAATGCCTTTTTTCTTAATTTTGTTAATTATGCATTAACTTTTTCTTTTAACTCACTCGTCTTCAAGGTATAGCTATAGCTCAAGCGGTCCTAAAATTTACGAACAAAAATTTTAATAGAAAACATTAGTTGTGGCGTCTTTTATAATCTAATCTATACTAATATATAAAGAGGTAAAGTTTGTAACTTTCTAAGTTTGTGGTTTTGTAGCCGCTAATCTTTGGAAGTACTGAACCTATCATAAAAATTCTTTAACAATTAGAAAGCTACACTATTGAGGAGTGTTATAGGCTATATTTTAAATTAATTTCTAAACTGGTCAGATCAAATAGATTTAATTAGTAGCAAGCTAAATAGTATAAGTTACGGTATCAGATTGACAACAAAATATGTTTCAGAGGATGCGTTGAGGACATTGTATTTTGCAAACTTCGAGGCCACAGCAAGATATGGAATTATTTTTTGGGGTTGTAATTCCAAGATACAAAATATCTTTGTTATACAAAAACGTTTATTGCGAACAATTTTTAAAATGTTATATAGAGAGAGTTGTAGAAATGTCTTTAGAGAAAAGGCTATTCTTACAATTTATGGTTTGTACATATTTGATACAATAATGTTTTTTATAAAAATAGAAATAGTTTTAGGGTAGAAAGTAATCATAATTACAACACACGTACAACAGAGGTAAATTACCCAATTCATCACCTATCATTGTTTGAAAGAGGACCATACTATAGAGGCATTCGTTTCTACAACAAGTTGCCAAATGATATTAAAAGTGCACCGACTTTAAAAGTGTTTAAAAGAAAAGTAAAACAATTTTTAATACAAATAGAACCCTACAGTGTGAAAGACTTTACAGAGAGACAATTGTAAAGTCTCTTTTTTTGTTGACGTGATTTCTTTTTATGTTTTTGTATTTGTATACCTGAATATGATCAGAAATAAAGAGTTTTTCTATTCTATACTATTCTATTTTACTATGATTAACCAAAAGTTCAGACATTACCGTCCAACGAAGTGGGCACGGGTCATCTATCTTGGATAAACTATAACTAAAATTCGATATTGACGTTACTATTTTCAACGGCTTTTTATGAGTATTTTTAAAATAGATAAAGTGAATTAAGAGGAACGTATGTATGATAATGTCAAAAAACAAAACCTATATAGAGTGTTTAAAAACAAAGTATACATTTAAAATTCGATATTGACGTTACTATTCTCAACGGATTTTGAAGCGTTTTTTAATATTTTTTTTTTTTTAAATAGTTAACATTTAAAATTTGATATTACTCAACACATTTTTATGCGGTTTTTTAAATAGAGAAAGTGATTTAAAAGAAAGGTTTATATGTATAAAAAAAAGAACATATACATTATACAGAGTATTTAAATAAAAGTTTACATTTTAAATTCCATGTTGACGTTACTATTGCAATTGAAAAAAAAGTGTTTATATAAATTGTGCACAGGTTTTTATGGTTTATAAAAAAATATTTAGAATTGTTACCTAAGAGTGCGCCGCCGCGCCGTGGCGCCACAACGGGTATTTGGGGGCGGCGCCAGGCGCTCCTAACGACCGAGATGTAAAGCGCCTACTTTATACATTGTACTTTACATGCAGCACTTTCTTGGACACGACAGTACACATAATGCGAGTGAGGGCGCCCTGACAAAATACTAAACCTGTAAGTGCACCGCAGACTGAAAAAGGTTGGAAATCCCTGATATTAATAATGTTTAAATTTTAATCTTAGTGTAAAAAGTAAGTTTTTTGTCGATTTCATGTTAAAGCGGATCATTTTGCCACCTCTGGAAACATGCCGCCGAAATCGGTCACCCTACCGGCTCACCCCTGGGGCCGGCCCTGGTGAACATGTATAATTAGTTATGTTGTTAACTAAGCAACCTTTCTTCTCTTAAAATATATGTTGTAAGCATTGTTGTTAAATTCTTTTACGAAATTAAAAAACTGTACGAAAAATATAAATTGTGCGCTTTTTGGTTCAATTAAAAAACAAATTATTAATTTTACTTAACATTATAATAATAACTATAATTTCTAAATATTGTAAATTATTTGGTTGTTAAAAATTCAAACCATTTCGGTACACAAAAAAAATGTATTTTTGTAGATCTTTAAATCTGGAAAATAAAAATCGGTAAAATAAAAAAAAATGTTAGTTGCCATATAAACGATTTTGTTGCTCAAATTGATCTTCAGAAATTGGTCACTAATCCATATGTTCTAATTAGATTCTCATTTGTTTTCAAAATATGGCGTAATTACAAAGAAACAAAATTTCCTACAATAACATAGTTTTAATTATTAATTATTTAATTATTATTTTAACAAATGTTCAAAAATACCGCCATTAACCTCTAAAAACATTCTACTTCGTTTGCGAAGGGTTGCTGTTGCTTTTTAAGTGAGTTATGTCTTACCTTAAGAAGCACTGCCGCATTTCTAATGCGTCGAATTAGAGCCTCCCGAGTTCCGACTTTCACTTTGTACACTTCATCTTTAAACCAGCCCCACAAAAAATAGTCCAGTGGTGTGAGGTCTGGAGATTTTGGAGGCCAACTAATAGGACCACCGCGACCAATCCATAGTCCTGGAAACTCTTTGTCCAATTCCTTTATCTGACCAGAGAAATGTGCGGGAGCTCCATCGTGCTGACAATACATTTCAGTTCTGATGTTAAGAGGAACATCCTCTAGTAAAGCTTGTAACTCATTTCGCAAAAAAAAAAAATAGGTAGTTCTCTCCTAGGAGACGATTTTCTAAAATATTTGGACCAATTAAATAACTATCGACAATACCACACCACACGTTTACCGAAAACTTGTGCTAAAAATTAGTTAGACTGTTGCGTGTGGATTTTCTTTCGACCATACATGAGAATTGTGAGTATTATTGATGCCATCATGCTAAAAAGTATGCGCGATACAACAGGATAATTATTATTTATCCAACCACAAAATTGCATACGCTTATCATAATCTTCCAGTTGTAAGTGCTGCACATGCTGTACATGGTATGGATATAGGCCTTGCTCGTGGAGCGTGTTGATTACTCTTTTTCGTGGAATGACCAATTGAGTAGCAATTCTTCGTAAGCTGGTCGTTGCATCATCTTCTACCAAATTCAAAATATTTTCTACTTCATCTAAACCTTGTCGAGTGGCTCGTTCAGATGATATGTTACTACAAGGCAGGGTTTTGGTCTCGCAAATTTTGTTAAAAACTCTGATAAATACGTTTTTGTTCGGATTTCTCCGGTGTAGAAATTGTTGACGGTATTCTTGAACAGCAGCTGTAGCATTTCCATTACAGAAGACGTAAACAAAAACCATATTTGCATATTCTAAATTTGAATAGATATGTGGCATTTTATAATACTTTATTCGTACAAACTCAAAAATGAACGCGTCAAACACACTGAAACTGACAAATGTCTGAACAACAAAACGGACCAAACAAGAGGTACTTATCATTTGTGATAAGAAGCGGTAAACTTTATTACATTTTATTTACGCGATATTTTGAAAACAAAAGAAAATCGAACAAGAACATGTGGATTTTTTAAATTATTTTTACGTGTGCAATACACTCCTGGAGTTTAAATTATTTTTCAAAATTTGTTGCTGCTCACAAAATTATTTGTCACGGTGTAAAACATCAACAACAAAATAGAAACCGGAAGTCGGAGAAGATTGGAGAGTTCTTTTGGCGCAGAATACCAGAAAAGTTCTTAATGGATAGGATTAAAGTTTTAGCTAACCTTTGTTAATGTTGTAAAAAAATGTATATTAATAAAAATAATAAAATAATTATTTTTTCAAATATATAAACCAATTAAAAAATTTTAAAGTCCGTAACAATACCACTTTGGTTGGTTACACTAGTCACCGACTTGTATCCGCAAACCGTCATTATTTTCATAATAAAATTTAAGTGTGACTTTAACAATTTCCTTTAAAAAAAATAAAAAAGAAACGTAACATTTATTATTTATCCTTGTTTACTTTTCCTAAGCTTTAATGGGTAAACCATATTTGCAGAGCTCCTTACTGTACTATAAATAAACACACAGAAATAATCAACAGTTTGTCCAACAAATATTGGCTTAACTTACTATGGTTTCTAGAAAAGCAGGGTCAACCTCAATATTTGTAAAAAATTTGGACAATAAAAGCAATAGAATTAACTGAAACTTTTATATTTTAAGCAAATACACGTGATGATCGACTTTAGGGGCAGTACTTTTTCCAATTTCTCCTTTAGAGTACATTAATTAAATAATATTTTACAATAATTTACACTTACTTAAGTGCGGAACAGCTAAATAAAAAAGAACTTTTTAAAACTAAAATATGCGACAATTTTGTACTTTTCGCCCACCGAATGTACGGGGACGACGCCGACGCTTGAAGGTAGAGAGAAAAAATTCCGCCGTATGGACATCTTTGAATATCATTTGACGATACTTTGGGGGCTCGCCTTGACTTCCACCCATCTTTCGCCATTTTTTTGTTCCCAGAAAAGCATTGTTGCCAAACTAATGAAAGTGTACGAAGAATATATTCGGTTTTTTAAACAAAATATTGTAATATGTGTACATAACATAATTACTTAAAACAGGTACCTTAAAAAATATTAAAAAATATTGGAATAAAATGGTGGTAAATAAACTAGGAATTTTAAGATAAAAACATTTTAAAACCAACACATTTTTTGTCCGCATTCCTTTTATTAAGGATTATTCGCTGGGTAAACAGTATGTTTTCTACTATTTATTAGAGAAACGAGTTCGTACGGTTCATGAGCTGTACACGTTTTGTGCCTATCTTCATGTCGTTGCCACGTTAACGTTATTATGATTACTTTAAGGAAAATGGCGTATCTGTTTTCAGATAAACGTGCAGAAGCAAGCGAAAACCGGTAAATAAAACTGTCCCCTTGGTTACTTAAATCTTTTTTTATTTGGTATATTAAAAAAATAACTAACCAGAACTAACCATAACTAACATAAAATGTACAAAAGTATTTTTTTAATAGTTCAAAGCTTATTTTACACTTTAAATAAGTATTTTAGTTTAATGCCTTCTGGCATTAGTACCTTTAGCTCATGTGTCACTACAATAAAAATTTGACAGCCTGCGGATAGGTTAAATAGAAATAGTTAAACATAATTATTGCAAAAAATTATAGCATGCAACACCTGCTTAAAGTGCCATTTCTTACTCATAGAACTGGCGTCTCGGCTGACTGCTCGTGGTGTTAAACGCCTCATTCGTTAAAAAAATATTACTTTATGCACCTGTTAAATAAATATCTAATATACAGGGTGTTACAAAATGTTGTTAGAAAAATTTAAAAGCAGATTCTCCTATTAAAAATATAAAAAAATGGTATGGACATCGGTCCGTATATTAATTGCTTTTCAGACACAGGGTGTTAAACTTTTTAAAAGATGGTTTTTTAATAATATTTTGAATATTCCTTATACAATTTTAATAAATTTTGGCAGTGTTATTTGTTACATTTAGAGGCTAATTTAGCTTTAACTTAATTACATTTATTTAGTTTGGTAGCTATGCAAGAGAAATTTTAACGAATATTTCTGACAAAAAATGTACGCCACTGCCTTTTTTCAAATTTTATATTTTATTTGGATAAGGCAAGTAAAATTACAGCTTTCTTGGCCTTAATTGTTTTTCTATCCTGTTTAGTTCTTGCATATTTCTTTTGGATAATATTTTAATTTAATTTTGTAAATAATTAAATGAAATTAACAAGAAACACTTAATTATAACATTACCACTAAGACTAGCAAATTATCCCAAATTAAGTGTTTTTAAAATTTTACCCATATTTTTTGAGTGGGCCAGGGATATAAAAAAAGAACATTTTATTTTATTTTCCGGAAACCAAGCAAAATACAAAAAATGTTTATAAGCCCAACACAATGTATTTGTATTTAATTAACCTAAATAAAATAAAAAACTTTTACAAAAGTCAGGAAAGTACATTTTTTTCTGAAATATTCGTTAAGGTACCTCTTAATACGCCACTGGATTGGGAATATTTATTCAAATTTAATTTTAAAAAGCCATTTAGGTCTACAAATAAATTTGCCAACTTTATTCAAAATCAAATAAAAAATATTAAATAACATTTATTTACAAAAAAACCTTTTTAAAGAAAGTTTAACACCTTTTATTTGAAAAACAATGCATTTTCGGAACTATGTTTGTACAAACTTTTTTATTAAAACATTCTGTTACCCCCTGTATATCTATATACCTATTACCATAAGTAAAGAAGCGTTGCCTAAAATTCACAAATTCGCAGTAAAATTAATGAAGAATAGGAAAGATTTATTGAATATCACGACAGACAAAGACTAATAGATTCACCGGTTCTCCAAGTCTTTCTTTTACCGGTATGTTTTATATGTTTTCGCTTAACTATGAAAGGGGTTTGGTTAAGCATAGCGCCGTTATTGATTGGTTTGTTTACCGATAACCGGCGACACTGTGTTTGCCTTAATGCTCAGGGTTGATCGAGCTAATATTGACTGGACAAACTACTGGTATTTCTCTGTTTATTTACAGGAAGTTCATGCATAAAACTGAATACTAGTAGATAATATTAAAAATACATAACACCCACCAACATTATATTAACTATTTCCTGTTACCCAACTTCTTTTGTAAAATTACATAAATAAAAAGTTAAAACTCCTTACTGCTTGTTATTTCTTTGCACTGCAAAGTTGCATCTGTAAAAAATGTATGATCTGGTAATGCAGATTTTCACACTACCCAATGGTTTTTCCTTTAGAGCTAATTTAGATCCCAACCGCAGATCGGTTTTAAACAATTTGGGTCCCATCAACACGGTGTGGACGGTTACAAAAAAATTCTCAAGGAATCGAAATGGCAAATAAGCGGTAGCTTATTGTCCATTCAGCCTAGAGTGTAAAGTGTTATCGCATACACCGTACTAATGAGAACCAAATAGTTATAGTCCCAGAGCTAGTAAACCCTTCGAGTAACGTTAGACCTGTAAGGCTGGAAATTTGTATATATAATACATAATACGTTTACATCATCACCCTGTATATTTTTAAAAAGAAAAAAATAATAGAAAATAATAAACTTTGAGCTGTAGGCTTAAAATGTTTTTAAGATATAGTTTAGGTTTAAAAGAAAATTCACAGGCGTTTTTGATAAGCACAAGTACCTGCCAGGCGAACTAAAAGGTGTGGCTAATTTGGATGGCCATATTTCCAAAACTAATTAATTTAAATGTACCTAATGTGATGTTTTTTAAAGCTCTTTTAAAGATCTTTTTAACGGCGATACTGGTGATACTACACAGGGTAATTTTTTTTTTTTTTTTTTTTTAATGAGGCACACTGTATATTATATTACCATGAATAATATTTTAAAAAGAGCTTTAAGAAAATAATACATAAGGTACATCTAACTTTATTAGTTTTGGAAATACGGCTATCCAAATCAGCCATACCTTTCAGTTCGCCTGGCAGGTACTTGTGCTTATCGAAAACGCCTGTCAATTTGTTTTCAAACCTTACTATGGATGAACTTAATCCTAGAAAAATTTCAAGATTACAGCTTGTTTTTTATTTTTAATTATTTTTTAAACTTTCAAACATATACAAGGTGATAATGTGCACGGCTGATGCCTGCCGGGTGATGATTTTCGTACTTAGCATGCTATGACTCATGACTACACAAATTTTCAGCCTCTCCTACTATTTGAAGCCAGTCTGCGGTTAATTTTAATTAGCTCTAATAAAAACCTATGGCTATTGCAAAAATTTGCATTGCCAGATCCGACAGTATGCGACAGATGCAATGTTGCAGTGCAAGGATATTACAAGCAGTTAGAAGTTTTTGACTTTTGTTGTTTTTTTATAGGTAAAGGGTAATTTGTAAAATCTTTGTAATTTTAACCTCTGTACTTATTAGGAAACTGTTTTACCAAATTCCTAATTAATATATCTTTAGGATAAAAGATTTTCATAATTATAATACTCAACGCCACTTTGTTTTTAAAATCGGTCCAGCCATCTTAAAGTGTTTGAAATTTGGCTTAAATACTGTACTGTTGTTTTAATGGCATATTGTGAACACCTAGTAAGTAGACATTTTGGGAATTTTAAAAATATACATTTTTGGGAAATTTAAATTTGAATTGGGTTACTTAACATTGGGAAATTTGCTACATAAAAATATACGTGAGGTGTCAAGGTTTAAAAAGTATAAATCAAACAATTTTCTAGGTCACTCTTATAATAATAAAATAAAAACATTAAACAAGCTGGGTAGCCTAGAAATGCAAAACAAACAGGAGAAAATTTGATATTTAAAGAAGAGAGAAAGAAATTAAGAGGGATTGTTTTTATCAGATAAGAAGTAGTTAGTAAAGTCAAGCATAAAGTTAAAATTTTAGTTAAGCCCCGTACGGGCTATCCCTGAGGAATATGCCCGTACTAAATTTAGTCTGTCAAATAAGTTAGGTTGGTTTTAAAAAAATGCTGCAAAGTTAGTTTTGATGGTCCACCAGTCTCATTGTCCCAAGAAGATAGTTCCATATGGTACATTTGCCCAAGTGACGTAAAGTAGGCCCTATATATAATATGTATTTCAAAATGTAAACGTCACATATGGTGGAGGTGCCCCCGTTCCCAATCACCTTTGTGAAACGTCGGTTATGGTAAGCTGTACCCGCCCCAGTTCCAGTGCCCTTTGTGATACGATAGGAAAAGTCGCTCATGGTACTCCCTTCCTACCCCTCAGTGTATTTGTGGAAGAAAATGCCATATATATGGTAAAGGCGTCCCGTTCCCCGAAAAAGAAATGTGTGTGAAATGACGAAGACGGGGAAAAATATGTTGCGTAGCGTAGCTGCAAGGAGGTAGCAGCGTAGCTACAAGAAAAGGAAGATAAGGTATATCTTCAGTTTTGAAATATGGTGTTAGCCAGAATTGTTGAAGAAGAATATAAAGGAGTTATTTGCTTTGAAGTTGTTGTTTTACGTCGTGAAGACGGAGTTTAAAAGCAGCATGAGGCTGCATTAGCACTGGAAGCCGCAGCTCTAGTATGGGAAAGAGCTCTGAAGTTATGGTCTTGAATGGTGTGGTACAAGACTATCTAGCGGCCCTGAGAAAGCTCAGGATATGGGGAAATTGGCATGAAGTTACCGTAACCTGATGTGGAAGAAGAAAATGGGAGTGAAAGGCAGACAATGGTACGTGGAGAAGTATGGGACAAATGGCCAATGGAACGCACCATCAAGGACATGGACAGGGAGGCCACGATGACCGGTACAGTTCGACAAAGGAAGGACAATCTTGGACAGTATGTTATTTGTAATCGAGTGTTGTGTGATGTGTTTAGGTAAATCTGTAATATTTTTTTAATCAATTTTTTTTTGGTGTTTATTTAGTAGAATTTTTTTTTAATATTATTAATAATTTAATATGCAGAGAAAAGTAGCCTAAAAGTAAAATTTGATAATAACTCTTTTTTTAACCTACCGTATATTTAATATTAATTTATGAGAGGGTCATTGTTTTGATGATATACAATATGCGTGAAAGGTCAAGACCATTTCTAATAATGCAGAGCTAGCTAGTTTCTAATAAACATTTTTAATTTACCCAGTCAGATGTTTTCGTATAGTAAATTTTAAGTAAAGTTAATGAGTAATATCACTATGTATTTAAAGTGTTTTATATAGGAGGTATAGAATTTAGGCCACTTTTCTCGAAAAAATAATCTTAACCGTTACAACTATATTTAAATAAAACTACTTGGAGAAAATCTAAAATTTAGAAATTATTCTGTTGACAATAGCAAAAAATTAAAAAAAATTATTATCTATGACAAATCTTTTAATTTTTTGAAAAAAAAGTCGAGGCTTTAAATTCATCAAAACAATTGTTTTTGAATTAAAGGCTATTTGAAATTTTTTTGTTTTCATATTTTAGATGAAACTTTTTGATGTTTTTAAAACTTCGGAAAGTTAAGATTATTTACATAAATTTAAATAATAGGTAAAATATTATTAGATTTTTAAATTTTTGTAAGCTATATGGAACTATCGATTTTGGTAATATTGCTAATTTTTTTTAAAGGGTTTAAAGTAAATTTGGCTCATTTCTAATAGCGTTGTGGGTCCAACGCTTTCAAGAAGGGGGCATATGTGAACACCTAGTATAAAAAAGTAGACATTTTGGGAATTTTAAAAATATACATTTTTGGGAAATTTAAATTTTAATTGGGTTACTTAACATTGGGAAATTTGCTACATAAAAATATACGTGAGGTTTCAATGTTTAAAAAGTATAAATCAAACAATTTTCTAGGTTACTCTTATAATAATAAAATAAAAACAATAAACAAGGTGGGTAGCCTAGAAATGCAAAACAAACAAGGGAAAATTTGATATTTAAAGAAGAGAGAAAGAAATTAAGAGGGATTGTTTTTATCAGATAAGAAGTAATTAGTAAAGTCAAGAATAAAATTAAAATTTTAGTTAAGCCCCGTACGGGCTATCCCTGAGGGATATGCCCGTACTAAATTTAGTCAGTCAAATAAGTTAAGTTGGTTTTAAAAAAATGCGAAGTTAGTTTTAATGGTCCACCAGTCTCATTGTCCTAGAAAGATAGTTCCATATGGTACATTTGCCCAAGTGACGTAAAGTAGGCCCTATATATATATATATATATATATATATATTTATATATATATATATATATATATATATATATATATATATATATATATATATATGTATATTCAAAAATATATACGTCACAATATGCTGGTAAATTTGAAACGGCTGGGCAAATTGCTACAGGTCATCACACAAAATATTTCAAGCGGCCCCTTGGCATTAACCAAAAATGTTTGACACCGTTTTATTTCAATTTTACAAGAGCTCTATTTCTTAACCCATTTAAAAAGTAATGAAAGTGAAAAGGACTTGCTTTATTATTTTAATTCTTTAAAAATAATATGAAGTAAATATGTATTTTATTATTTTTTTATATAAAAATAAACAAAAATGACATTTAAGAGGTAACACTTTAGTTTTAAAGTCTTTTAAAAAAATATATTAGTTTAATATTTCTTTGAAGCTTTAAACGAAATCAATTAAGAAATTAAAAGAATTAAAAAGAACTACTTGTTATTGTACTTACATAGCGGCAATAGACACATATAAAATATGAGAAAATTGGAAAGCCATAAAGCAGATAACTTTTAATGAAGTTGTCCAGCGTTAAGTGTATAAAACTGGCGACTAAAGTTTGCCAATTTTTCTTTAAGCAGTGGCGTAACAGCACACGAATCATTTGGTGCCACTTCGTAACTCAAAACCTATTTTACGTAACCACATGAAACTACGTGTATTTATTTTTATTATCGACGCTGTTGTAGATGTACTACTACTTGAAGGAAGATCGTTCAGGTTTTTATTTTTATTTACTTATTGTGTAAAATACAATTTTTATTTAAAAAATATAATGTCGGTTTTTGTATCTATCTGAATAGCTAAACCTATCCCTAAGATTGGGTTTTGAGGTCGCTGCGGCTATTTAAGAAATTAAAGTTGAGTCTGAATCTGACTCACTTACATATTATAATTTGGATGATTCTACACGTTTATCAATGGTGTCAATTTTTGGGGTTGATTCTGCCAACTCTATTGCCTCAATTAGAGGCCTTACCTCTTGGGGTGAGGGGAAATCCCACGTGCCTCCCGGTGAACCCGGAAGTTTGTTCACGTCCTCAATAGAGTTGGTATCGGAGTTAAAAGATAGTGGAGTTGTGCCTTTTTGGGTAGAATGTTTATGCGAAGCAACTTGTGCTTTAAAAGAAATATTTAGTAGCGCTTAAAAAATGGTTTTTTAAGCGCCATTGTAAACAAAAATAAACAAGTAATTAAAAAATAAAAAATTCTGCACCAGAAATAAAAATTATAAGCTTCTTTTAGGGGAAAAGGAAAAAAGTCCTTAAGTCCTTTTTAAGGGCTCTTAACAATTTAAAAACTTAACACTAAGTCTTAATCTAAATTAACAAACTCAACCATTAAACACCAAAAGTAAATAAATTCAATTTGTTTAAACGATTAAAAGCCTCTTTGTTTAAAAACTAATTTTTTTAAACAATTTGCAATTATTTTTAACTTGGCTTTTTCTTTTAAGAAAACTAAAGGCTAACTTTTTAAAGCTAAAAATACTTAAAGCAAAAACTAAAAGATTCTTGAGATACGAAACTGTGCGTACTCAAAAGCAACTTAACCAAAGAAAAGCAATTATGAACCTTAAATTTAAAAAAAATCAAGAACTATTTATAAATATTTTAAGTAACAAAAGAAATGCCAATTGCTGTTTACTTTTAGTAACAACAGAATTAACTTGCTTTGTTAACTTTTAGTAATAACGGAATTAACCTAACCTTAATATTAGTAACAAGAGAATTAAACTATTTGTTTAACGGGTACCAGCAAGTCCAATATCATCATATATCAATATTTTAATTTTTAATTCGACAAATTGGTTTCCAAAGTACCTGTTATGAACAACAAGTTTAGAACTATTATTTACAAAAATTTTTTTAACTTTTTTAAAAAGTATTTATTTTATTTTTGCTTATTTAAAGCACAAAAAGTAATTTTTACTGATAGAAAGTTTTTTAAAAGTTTTTAAAAAAATGTCTAAATTTGAAAAAAATCACTATTAAGTGATGTAACAATGCACACTTGAATAGCTAGTTCTGGCATTGCAATTCTTAAGCTTTAAAAAGTCCTTCAAATTTAAACAAAAGATATTTAAGGCTTTTTGTCAGAAAAGGTGTTAATTTTTTTGTGCTATTCCAGCTGCTCCCTCGGATTGCTCAACAATTATGGTGCAACTAGGTTTCGTAGGGAATTCCAAAAATCTAATTTCGGTTTAAATAAAAGAGCTTTTTTCTAGAGGATGATAGAGTACTATCACAATCCCCCTGAGTGCAGTCGTAGGCAGATCAACACTCCGCGAAACCTCTTTTCTATTAACGCGAACATACCTAACCCGGAAAAGCAATTTTCTCTTGTTTTTCTAGACTTGTTCACTTTTTCACCAAATACCGACTGGCTCGTGAGAGAAAATAAATAAAGACTTAAGAGTCAATCCTTTCTTTCACCTGCTATGTGCAAATGCACGGTATTGTTACGTTATTGGCCGAGGCTATAAATATAGCAGCTTTCCGCTTACGACTTCAGTCGAGTACGAACACGTGAAAAGTAGAGCACTTCGACTTAGAGTGGCTCCAATCCTTAGAAAAACCTTGTGTAGAAGAAGTGCTGAAGGGTGTGGAGGAAGTTAAAGAATTTGGAAAGAGCAGGATCAGAAATTTTAAAGCTTGGTTAATCAGAAAAAAATCAAGAAAAGTTAGTTCGTTATACACCGTGACGTCATCAAGCCAGATAATCCTGTTAGAGGCTTAACCAACCTCGCAGGACCTTCGGGAAAGTTTTAATGGAATTCTCCTCGATAGTCAATCAAACCAAATTAAACCCGAAGGCTAGTTATCAATCTAGGCCGAGGATATAAAATAAGAAATTAGTGAACATACTTAGTGACGTCACCCACCTACCTGAAATGCCGCAGGAGGTATAACCAACCTCCCAGGAAGTTGGAATTTATTTAAATAGATGATTTTAGCGCTCTCGAGCCTAATCAAGGTATTTGCAGTTCAGGTTAATATCCAGTTTTGGACTTAGCCATATTTTTCCCCGTGGTGATGTCATCAATCACCTTATGGCCTGTAGGAGACGTAGCCAATCTTCAAGGTAGTTCGAATTTATGTTATTATACTCAGTTAGCTTTATGGAAGCATCCCCAGTATTTCGCAGTATCATTTACCACAGTGTTCTGGACTTATGAATATTTTGCATATCAGTGACCTCATCCAACCCTCTGAGATCCTTTAGGAGCTTGACCGCCCTCCTAAGATCCTAAAAACCACTTTGTGGACCCAGCGAACGCTGTTTAGTAGCAAACCTCTAATAATTATTATTGGTTTTTGTGTTTTTTAACGTAGAAGTATTAAGTACTTCATCATCAATCAATCATTTGGTGCCACTTTTGACCCCTTTGTAACCCTAAACCTATTTTACGTAACCACATGAAACTACGTGTATTTATTTTTATTATCGACGCTGTCGCAATGTAGATGTACTACTACTTGAAGGAAGATCGTTCAGATTTTTATTATTATTTACTAATTGTGTAAAATACAATTTTTATTTAAAAAAACTAATGTCTAGAACCATGGGGATCTCCAGAACCGCGGTTAAACGGGCGCGCCCCGTTACCCGTAGCTTAAATGAGAATAGCAAACCAGCGCAGGAAACTAGCGCTGCATATTCTACCGAAACCCCGAAATCAAAAAGCTTTCAAATGATTGGGTAAGCCCAGAATATGCGGGCAAGACCAATCTTTTGTAGGAGACAGTATATTGCTAGCGATCGACTAGGGCGCGAGTGTCTTGTAGCCTGAAACGTTTATCGGGGAAACGTGAACTGAAAGGCAACCATAAACCATCTATTTATTCCGTTAAAAATCCGCCTTCTATATATACACTCCTGCCATATCGCAATTAGCAATTTCTGCCAATAAAATGCAGCGTCGCACGGAGCAAGCTAAAAGGCACCTTAATGCATCGAAATTTGTTAGCTACGCTTAGCTTAACAAGTTAATTTTTTACCAAAAGAAAAGTAATTTTGTCGAAATTTTTATGTAGTGTATTAAGTAAAAGTCACCTTTAATATGTACCTTTTAAATTTAAAAGGTTTAAAATAAAAAATTTCCAGTAAGTTTTACCTGACCACTGACCATGGTGTCAATTTAGGAGATTTCTATAAGGTTTTTTTAACAATTTATTAACTAAAATCTTAATTGTTAAAAGTTATTAGCATTTCGCAATTCGCGTCGGTAACAGCAAGGCACCGTGTAGTCCTTTCACGCTATTAATCACAAAGTTCCAAGCTCCGCGACGGACGGACATTCAACAGCGCCTGGTACGCTGAGCAATTTTGCGCGAATAGTCAATTGAATTTGAGTTTCTAATAATTAATTTGGAATTTTGATTACTTTTATTTAAACATGAAAGTAGAAAATAAAATAAAATGTAAACAATAGCATAAGAAAGAAAGCAGCAAAAATGCAAGAAAAATAATAAATCTAAATAAGTGCCTAGTTTTTTTATAAAAATTAATGATATCCTACCAAAAACATTAATGTAAAAAGGTGAGCCAAGTTATATATGAAAATTATGCCAGCCTGTGGGCTTCGCCAAGAGCAATGTCTAACTTACTCGAATATAGGAAATTATTGCTAAGGACAAGCAATGACTCAAAAATTTACAAAATAGTATAATTTTTGTAATTCAAAATAACGACTTATTTAAAATTATAAAAAAGGAATATAATTCTAGGCAGCGATTGATCAAAGATTCTGACTGCCCCACAGTACAACGAGCTTTTAAGACTGAAGGACAAAATTAATAAATTCAAAACTAATTAAAATAGACATATCCAATGTGGTATTTTAGTAAGTTCTTTTGGCAATTTTTATATTAGTGTTATAATATACAGGGTGTTGCATTTACAAATATCATACTTTCTTTACTCTGAATATTTTAGAAGATAATAAACATTTAATAACTGATTCAAAAACTAGCGAATTTATCCAATAAATTGATTATTTTTTTATTTTGTAGAATAAAAACAAAATTGTTAAGGGGGTAAAAGTTTATAACTGGACTTTCGGTAGTATTTATACCTACTACATACAAAAAGTCTAAATTTACTAGTTTTAATGATTTTTCTGGATCATCGAGATCTTGGACATTAAAAGGATTTATAATTAGCTTTATTACTACTTTTTTCTTGCCCTATTGCCGAAACCCGAGCTTTAAAACCGTTACCGTAGATAACTCTTGCAGAGTTAAAACGATTACTGTTTTGAAAGTGTTGCAAATTATTGCCAATATAATAGCTTTATTCTTCATTAAATTTTCTACAAAAAACAAAAAATTGCAAATAAACTGTTTTTTGTAATTTTTTGTTATAACTTATAACAAGTGAATTTGCTTAATCAAGGTAATAAATAAAAATCTACACCATTTTCCATTTTACAGGCTTGCCAAGAAAATACATGTATCACATGTTATACATATCCTAAATGGTTTTTGAAAAATGGTTCTCAAAAATTTTATGTTAACCACAATTTTTATAGATTTTTTAAAAAAACAACTTATGATAGGAAAGGACTAATGCGATTTTTTTGCACATATTAAATAAACCTAATATCTTATTGTAAAATTTTCGGTTTTACCAGAAGTGCCACAGAAAATGACTTTCGGCAGTAAAGAACTTTAATAATTTAAACGAAAACTACTATCTTAAGCTCGTTATTTAAAATAAACACTTATTAGATGGTAATTGTATGGGTACATCGCCAAAAATTAAATTAAAAGTACCAAAAAACCAAAAAAATTAAACAAGTAAAAACAGCAAAACTTTCCACTGGGCAATCCCCATATAAGTAAAGCACGGGTCTCGCGATGCTTTATGTCCGCTCCACAGCTTGGTAGTGTATCCCAGCTCTGCAGCAAGGTCAAGAAATTGTGGCGACGCATGCTTTAGTTATATGGGGAATTGCTCAATGGAAAGTTTTTTGCTGTTTGGGTAGATAACTAAAAATCGACGTTTAGGTGGCAGACTTGCCAATTGAATAAAAATAATAAAAATACAAATTAACTATTACCAAGGTTTTAAATTTTAAAATTTTTATCTTCTTTATGATATTCTGATAACCCTTTGACATTAAATGTAAATTTTAATGTCAAAGAGTTCTAAGAATATCATAAAAAATAAAAAAAAATTAAATTTAAAACCTTAATAATAGTTAATTTTTATTTTTATTATTTTAATTCAATTTAATTTAACAACGGACTTGCCACCGAAATGTTTATTTTAAGTTATATTTTTACTTATTTAAATTTTCTTTGTTTTTTGGTACTTTTAATTTAATTTTGGCGTGTACCCAAACAATTATCATCCATTAAATGAATCCACCGCACTACAGAACATATCTTCAATAAACACTTATTTCTTAATCTTTTTGTATATTATATCCCATCTTTAAACCTAATAGTATTTGAGATAATAATAGTAAAACGCTAGGATGCCTTGAAAATAGCCCTATCAATAACTTAAAAACACTAGATTTAGAAATAGAATAATATTAATAAAAATATATTGAGAAATAGCTGTTAAGATTAATTCTAAGGCTTAATGTAGTGATTTCCATTTGAATTATGGGAGTTCTTTTGCCGAATCTTAGTTTCTGTGGCATAATAATAATATAAGGTTAATTTAATATTTTTAAAAAATTTCGCATTAGTCTTTTCTACCATCATTGATTTTACAATTTAATAAAAATGGTAGTTAACATGACATTTTCGAACGCTATTATCTCCAAAACTAATTAAGATAGGTATAACATGTGGTACATGCATTTTCTTGCAATTTCCTGAAGAATTAATTTTTAGGAAATATATATATGATGTTCCATTTAAAATAGCAAAGTTTTGAACACTTTCGGTGAAACCGGACGTGGCACATTAAAGCGAAAACATCAGAAGTCTGCATCCTATCTAACCATACATTTAACCAAACTTTTCAAATCTTCTATCACTTCTTAAGGATATAACAAGCTTGCTAGTTATCTTGTGGGTACCCAGTATACTACCTGCAATTTATTTTTATACTTTAATGCGATACATTTCAATGTGTCGATATAAAAATCTATGATTTTAGATTATAATTATTTCGTCAATTTAGTGACATTTTTACTGATAATGGAACCCATCTAAAAAAAAAACAAAAATTAGGTTTTTTTTCACAGATCGCACACCGTGCGCCCTAAAAATAAACTTTAGTCAAATAGAACAGGAAATGAAGCATTTTATTTGGCAAGTTTTTGATCCTGCATGGATTGACCTAAAACTTTAACAGATCAAAACCTATATCGAATTAAGGGGCGCCAAAACCCTAGGGGTGGTTGTAAATTTTTTTATTATATTTTAATAACAGAAAACGATTAAAAAGTGATTCTATGTAAAAACGTTTTTTATCATTTTTCGTAAAACTAATACTTTTTAAATACTGGATTGAGTTGTCCGTTACTTTGTGATAGTCCATTTTAAATTAAAATGAGACAAATTACTTTGTTTTCTATCACTATATTTATCAACATTGTGACTGCAGTTTCGTTCAGTTCAGTTTAAAAATGTAGCAAAGCTTCGAAACTGCAGTCACAATGTTGATAAATATAGTGATAGAAAACAAAGTGATTTGTCTCATTTTAATTTTTAATACTTTTAAGTTATTCGCGATTATAATTTTTCTACAAAAAAATCATAGTTTTTAATGGAGAAAGTGTTAAGAATGGAAATTGAGTGAGTTATGATGAAAATTAGGTTAGTATCTATTTTTTTCTACGAAAAATTATTTAAGACAACCCCTAACTACCCCCTAATTAAAATTGACCTTCACCCTTTTTGCACTTCTTTTTATATTTGCTTTAATAATACGTCCAAGAAGTTTGATCAAGTTAAATTTCCAATTTCAGAAAAATTTGAGCTTAAAATGATAAACGATATTTTACAATTTCATATTTTTACCCCATTTTCTAAATAACTTTGCAGCTACTGGAGATATGAATAAAATGATTGAGTTTTAAATTGCAGCTTTTTTTTCAGTGAATATTTGGCAAGATGTAGTCGTTTAAAACCTCTATTTACGAATGAGCATCATCTTTTTCGAGCTCTTTCAACTAACCCCATTTAAAAACCAAGGAATCTTAAGAAATTTTACTTTTTGGCCCCGTAGCTCCTTAAAAACCCTACAAAAACTTTTTATCATTAAAAATAAAGGAGATACATTAAATAAACTAATCAATTTTCCTTCGAAAAATTTTGAAAAGGCCACTTCGGGGTATAATATTCTACAAAATATTTTTTAAATTATGCATTTAGAATTATTTAAACTTTTTCAACGTTTTATTAATACATTTATAAAGAGAGTTGAGAGAGAGTCAAGGTCATCTTTAATTTGGGGGATAGTTAGGGGATTATTTTGTTCGAGTTTTCTGTAGAATAAAGTAGTTACTGACCTTATTTTGATTAACTTACTTAATTCATATTCTAAAGACTTCTTTTAAACCAAAAAAGTCTAATTATGTACTTTAAATAAAAAAAGATAAATTTATCTCCAAAAATGCAGTATTTTCCCGTTATTTGACTTTAAATCCATCAAATTTTGCATTTGACAAAAAAACATATAACACTCCGTATCTTAGTTCCTATTGGTCGTAGAAAAATTTTAATAAAAGCATTTTGTTTGTCTTCTTAAAACCTGTAATTTGGCTTTCTACAGTATTTTTTTTGAATGAATGCATAATTTTTGAGTTTTTCGCGAAAACCCATTAAACCTTTGTTTTTTTTGTCGAAAAATTGTTACTTCTAATCGCAAATAACTTTAACAATATTAGTGGTGTAAAAAAATGGTACATTTTTTACTTAAAATCACTTTCTTGATTGATTTTTGTGGTTAAAATGTAATAAAAATTTCCACCCCTAGGGAGGTTGGCAACCACCCCCAGGGTTTTGCCGCCCTAAGGTTCGATATAGGTTTTGATCCTTGGGTTATTCTTTACCCTCTGTTAAAATTTTAAGTCAATCCATGCAGGACCAAAGAGTTGCCAGGTTTTACCTTTTTTGAGCTTTATTTTTTGTACTATAAGTTGTAATTAGTTCCCTTTAAAAACACATATTTTAAACCACATAACTGTTAAAAAAATATTATTAAATAAGAGCTAAATTAGCCCCCTAATGCTACATATACCACTGCTTGAAAATTCAATAATAATAAAAATAATCTTTTGTTGTCTCCATTTTGAAAATTATGCATTTTTAAAACTAATTTAATGTAAGCTTTTTAAAATATATAAATAAATATATTTCTCCTATTGCAATAAGGAAACACTTCGTATACTTTACGTAATATATCCTATATCACATCTTACCTTAAATACTTTTCCTGTGCTTACAAACACAACACTATCATTTTACTTTTTCAAAGAACTTTTTTTACCACTAAATAGTTTTAGTCCTCTTTCTCGTTCTTTGAAGAATTGAAGTATCATGAAGTGCCACTTTTATTTTAGTAGTTTTTGTAAAGGGTAATTTGAAAAATATATGGAATAAACAAGAAAAATAATTTTATATCTTAACAACCAACCAGTAATATACTATTATTTAATCTACAAAATACGTCAATACAAAGGTTTTTAAAGTTCATGAAAAGCCATTAAAAAGATATATATTTTGTTTCGTCAAGTAGCTGCAGAACACAATTTACCGAATTTTGAGAATTAAATGAAACTCTACTTTGTTCTAATTTACCGGTTTTCTGGTCACGTAGCAACGATGGACATTTAAATGTGAGCATATTGAAAACTTATAAAGGGGAAAACTTTTAATAAAGTTGTTCGTCCGACCAGCTTTTAGTACGTGAAACTGGCGACAAAACTTCGCTAATTTTACTTGAAGCCAACTCGTAAAATGTTTGTTGCCTGGATTTAATGTGTAGATAAAGAAATAATTAAAAATTAATTAGACAAAAATGTATAATTTAAAATTATACATTCATTCATTAATAAACCAACTATTAGGTCATATTATTAAATACAAGAATAAACAAAAAACCATTCAGTTATCCAAGTAAGTAGTTGTTTTAGAGACTGGTTGTCCGAGAGACATTTTCTGAACTTTTTCACCTTCTGGCAACAGTTTTCTAGGTTTTCCAAATGGTTGATTAGAAATTTAACCTGTGGGGTTTAATTAACAATTGAATGTTTATTTTTGTTTTTATCCTTATCTTAAAATTTGGATTCAATACAATTTAAAACACTATAATTTAAAAAAATTAAATTACCTATGTATTTCTGCTGGTTGTAATGGTAGTGACACATATTAAAACCAATACCCTTTTTACGGAATTTGGTCGACTGAGGCTGCAGTTATGCTAATAAAAAATGACGATCGGACGCCATCATCAAAAAATAAATAATAATTAAATTAAAAAACATTTTTGGCTTACCGAGAATTTATGTTATGTACTACGCCATTTACATTTGGATTTTAAAAATTATTGTGGTTGTTCGAGGAACAACGGACTGCGACGCACACGGGCAAATTATTCGAAGTTCGTGGTAATATTGCAATAAAATGAATTTAAGGTTTTCCCAAAAATTTTACCTGGTAAAATTTAATAAAGGATGCCATTATCACAATATACCTAGTAAATTATTTTATTGCCCATAGTTTTAGTACCCTGTTGGTTTGAAGTTGGGGTTTGTAAAAAGTGGTGATTATTAGGAAACTGAAAATTAAAATACAGTGTGTATTTGTGTTAAATTTAAAGGCGTTTAAAGTAATATTTTTATTTGTTAAAAAAATTGTACCTAATCTTCACCAAAACAAAAAGTGGGGCGCAATGTGTTGGCAGATAAAAAAAAACATTATGTATATTTTAGACTAAGATCTCCCTATACTACCCTAGTAAAAACTTCTTGCATCGTTTTGCACTTTTTATATATTGTTACAGACTTTCAAAAATGTGTTTAGGTTATAGAATTTTAGAGAGTTAGGATCATTTAATTTAGTTTCTTAATTTATTTAAATAATTTACCTTAATTTGTCCAAGTTCTTTCATCACTTTCGAAGGTTTCCGAAAACGCCCGAATTATCCATTAAGAACTTTTATGCCATCCTGTACTAAGGAATTTTCACGATATTTCTCGAAGATTCTAGATCATTCTTTACTCTTCCACCATACTATAAAGGGCGACGGGAAACCTCCGTTCAGTTAGTATAGACGACTTTTGTGGTGTAAACTTCGAGACATTGACAAGAATTTTGTCATTGTTGTAACCATAGTTACGTTCCATTGTTAATAAAGGTATAAAAACGAAGACACGTGTTTTTATACGAGGTGTTTTGGAACAATATTTTGTTTTTTAATATAAATTGCACTATCTAAAAATGAATAAAAATAATAATAAAAGTAACCCATTCATCATTCTCTCTTATTTTATTTAAGTTTTATAAGTCATAAGGTAAAATTTTACATATAGAAATAATAAATTAAAAATATACGCATATTTTGGTTGTTTTTTAATAAGTATTTAATATACAGGGTGCTAAAAAAACATAACATGTTTTGACAAAGATGATGTACTCGTTTATATTAAAATAAAATGTTTACGGCAATACATAGGTACGACACTGGAACTAAGAAATAAAAAAATTAACAGGGTGAGTTATTAAAATTGCATGTATTGGATATACAGGACGTTAAAAAACTGAAACACGTTTTACCAAATATTATGATCTCGATTATATTAAAATAAAATGTTAAGGCAAATATACGGGGATTCCTAACTACGGTACGAAACTGAATGGGGTGATTTTTATATAAAAAATAAACCAAAAACATTTGTCCAAACTTGCTTGATTTCAGAGATACTGGGCGGTAAAGGTTTTTTAAAAGTCTATTATATTTAAATATCTTAAAAAACCCCTTAAACGATTTAAATAAAATTCGGTATACTCATTAAATAAAATAAGGCGCTTGTAGCTCTATTAAGATTAAGACAATTTGGCCCATTTGCGTCTTAGTGGGCACCAGAGCCATTATTACTAAGAAAAAAAGTACGCCACTAACTTTTTATGATGTATTTTAGTAAAGTTTGCTACTTATTTAGGTATTAAAAATATGGCTTTTTGTTAAATTTTTAGTCTTTTAAGAAATAAAAAACTAGTGGTGTATTTTATAAGCACACCCTGTATAAATTTATAAATATATATATTTTTAGATCTCATTCATAAGCTCTACATAGATTAAGACAAATGGGCCCAGTTGCATCTTAATGGACAACACAGTCATTATAATTTAAAAAAACAGTACGCACGCACTTTGCTTTTGTTTTTTTTTTTTGTAAAATTTGTTACCAATATAAAAAACATAGCTTTTATTCTAATTTTGGTCTTTCAAGAAATAAAAAACTAGTGGTATATTTTATGAGCACACCCTGTATAAATACATATTTTCTTAGTTATTGATAAATCACACAATCTAATAAAGTTTATGAGCTTTTTAATGTAAAATTTGCTTCAAATTACACTGTGGTATATTAATACCACAAATTTCGAAAAATTTGCCTGTGTGCGACTGGCTTTTCTGGGACCAAATATAGTAAAATAGTAAGAGATACTAAGTCGGTTAAATGGGAATAAAGTAAGGGTTTTATGTGCCTTTAGAAAGTTTTAAGATTTTGAGTTTGAGATATCCGGAAAAAACCGAAAAATTTATAAATTGTTTAATATCTTTCCTAATACTTAGTAAAAATAAGATTTTAAAATAAATTGCACTTTTGCAATGTTCAAAGTACGAAAACTTTGGAAACGTCTTATCTGACAATTATTTACAAAGAAAGTTTCTTTATAGGAAATTAAATGTTCCTATTTCCGAGTTATGCATAAGAAGTTTGACAACATGAGCCTTTAGGCGAGTGCTGCAATCCCATGAGTAAAAAAAAGACACTTTATGCATGTGTTATATACTATCTTTTTCACGACCGTATGAAAATTTCCCAAAATACCATTTAATACATGTTTTATTTATCTAAACTTAATAATTTTAATTTTTGCAGCACAGCCGTTATATTGCGACAAAAAATCATAGCCTCAATGTTTTTAATAGACAATTATCCTCTCCATAACTATGCATTTATTATATTATATTTTTACATTGCTTTGTAATTTCTTAGTCATTCAAATTCATTAACATTTAAACATCTATTAAATTTATTTGCAAACTGTCAAATGTTAAAAGTAGTTCGACCATAGTAGTGACTACATAAACTAAAAATGCTGACGAAATCAAAGGTTACTTGATCGTTTGGTGCAGGTGATGTCGCGTTTACTGTTAGATTGCATAAATTAATATTTATGTTTATTGTTGTAACATAGGCATTGAAACAAGTCACTAATCCAAAGTTTAAAAAAAAGCTTCTAGGTGTTAAAAAAGTTACTTAACACTTTATGTAGGTACTAGAATGAAGAACTTTAACTCAGTGACCGATTTAAAAACCGCATTTTTTTAACGGTCGTAATGAATTGTATTTTGCAGTGCCGTTAATTTTTTGGCTCAGTCTACTCTATACATGGTAATGCTAAAAACCATTTAAATGTCACTTTTGGTCAACACAGTAGTTACAATCAATAATGTAACTTGGTCCATAGATCTGTACAATAAAATAGCACTTGTTTTAACTCTTTTAACAAATTAAAAGCGTGATCCTTACGTTCGAACAAAATACAGTTTTTGATGTTGGCTTAGAGCAAAATTACTAAAGTTTTGTCGACGGTTTTATGAACTAAAGACTGGACGCACGATTTCGTTAAAACTTTTCCGGCGTTACGACTTTTTAATCTGTTCACATTTAATGTCGGTTTTGCTGTTTCGTGACTACTACTTTCAGTAAGGTACAGCAAAATGCAATAATTAAATGTTAAAAAAGTATTGCTTTATCAGTCGCACCTGGGGCAGGGGGTCAGTGACTGAGCACACCTTAGTTTCTTTTGCTATAACTTTTTAAATTGTACTTTTTTAATATCGTTTTACAACTTTTTATACATGATCCTTAAAAAGTGTATATCATGCTAAAATTAAAATATTTTTGCAAATAGTGCCGGCTTGAACAACGTTTTTAGGATGGGTTGCGTGGCAAGTATGGCTCAATAATGAAGTATTAGCTACTAACAGCGGTCGTAAAATAACCAATGGATAATTCAAAAACTAACTTGCAGTAGTTAATATTATTCTTAAAAATATTTTACATAAATGAAGCTGCCTGCCAAAGAAAAAAGGCACATTTTGTACTGTTTAATTTGCTTTTGAGAAAAAGCCCTTGCGAAATCTTAAAAAAAGTTTTTGTCTTGTCTAGCTTCATGATATAAAAATGAAGAACAATGCACTAGAAATTATCTTATACTATGTATCAACTAAGTCAACTAAAGTCGGCATTGATACATTTGATAAATGTGTCAAGGCCGGCATACATTTGCCCCCTTGAAACTTGAAGATGCCCAATTGTTTTTTTATTTATTATTATTATATAACACATATATGTTTACATTTTTTAATTTTCTTAAAAATCTAACCAGTAGTGGGCACTTAATGATGCTAAGCGAATATTGGGACAAATTAAATAACTAGAAAGCAACTTGGCCAATTAAATATGGAAAACGTCAAGAAAACACAATTGTTGCAAAATAACCATACTGAAGCATTAGACATGGTTTTGCTTAATTGTTATAAAAAGGTTTTAACTATTTTTCGAAAATCTTAAAATTAAACGCTTCCCCAGCTTCTCCGGATGCACAAACAGTGATACCGGTGTTGTTGTAGGATTTTTAGTTTTACTATAGATATATAGGGTTTCCCAATAGAAGCGTCAAAACTTTAAAACGTTGCTGTAGCAACATTGCTTAGAGTTATGTCACCAAACTATCGTAGTTAGGTTTAGCAGTGTCTTAAAAGTTATTATGGAGAGATACGATTTACGATTCAACAACAAGTAAAAATTATTAAAATTTAAATTATTAAATTTAAGTGTTAAAAAATTATAATCCGAATAGGGGTTATTTTGAGCAATGGTTTGTCTCCCCCGTGGCGCAGTGGATGGAGCTTTGATCTTGAAGCCAGAAGTCGCCAGTTCGATTCCTAACGGAGAAGACATATTAAGGTAGTAGCATAGAGTAAGGAAATAATAAGAGTTATCATGGAATAGCCGATTTATGGACAGGTCATGCGAAAACTCCCAATATAATTTTATTCGTTTCTCGTTGAAATACCGACAGTTAGTCATTTCAGTAAGCTTACGTGTCTCCCCACCGCTAATGTTACACGAGGCGAGGCTTCGACCGACGCATTTAAAGTGTAAACTGGAAAAATGACAAGCCTGCCGCCAGGCAGCGCTGAGCCTGCCGCAAAAGCGGTACGAAAATTTTAGCATGCCATGGTTTCTCTTATCCGTAGGTATGTTACTTTATGGTAGTAGTTATTTAAAAATAACGACCGTAGTGGCACTACCGTGTAGTCTAAAGGTGTTGTGAAATGCATAACTGTATGTTTCAGTGCTTGGACAACGTTGACGGAAGAGGGGGAACGTTGGGTTAAACATCTAATAACCCGACACCCACGGTACTCTGGTATTCGTAGGATGTCAAATAGATAAAACAAAGAAAAAATGGTAATGCGAACTCACCACCAAGATCGTGCGATCTCCCACCCTGTGGGCCTAGCTAAGATCTTGGGTCTACAAGAATAGGCCACAAACGATTCGTGCCTCAAACAGAACGTCACAGGCACCATTACAAATATTTTGGTTGATATGATCGAAAAGTAAATTAGAAATTGGGCCAGAAGAATCCATTTAACCAAACAAAGTAAAGAAGGACATTTAAAAAAATATTTTCTCACGCAAGCTGTCAGCATGACAAAGCAACAAGACTGCCTCTTTATGATCTAAGAACTACTTTAAGAAGGAGCGGCAAAGAAAAATAATGTTTTTTTATGGTTATTCGCAGTGTGATGCCATTTACACAAAATCCTTTATTTTTAAACTACATCTTACTATTTTTACCTGTTTTATCATATAACATTTAGTAAAAAAGTTACCCTATCTAACGTAAAAAAAGCACCCCAGAAAAATTCAGGTGCATAGTTCAATCCACGAAGTACCAATTTTATTTTTCAAACCAACCTTTTTTATTTGTGTTTGATACTTTTGTGCCCCTTTTATAACAGATATTTTTGTTGTTTTCGTGCAGAATTATTATTTTGTATTTTATTTGGGCCAATTATATTTTTAACAAGGAGCTGTAAAGTGTATAGGCCGTTTGCTGTCCCTTAATGTTATAACACATCAATCAGGCGTGAATAAAGTGATTTTGAACGCATTTTATAGACTCGTGACGTCATTCGCTCTGATTGGTGTTTTCGGATGTGTGGCAGGTTTTAATTTTAAAGATTTATTTTATAAATATCAAATATTAATTTAATTTATATTGTTTAAATAAACCGTTTTTTAATAATCCATAAATGTTACTTTATAATAATATGATAAATACAAAATTATAGTAATTTTTTTATGTTGCCATCATGCCTATTATGACCAATGGTATAAAGAGTTTAAAGATAAACCCAAAACTCTTTAAGAAACTGTATATTCAAACTTTAAATTAAAAGAATACCATGTTTTGATTAAAATTAAAAAAAGTAATATCCTATTTATGCCCAGAATTAAAAAATTAAAACGGACAATTTATAGGGTGTACCATAAATTTTACGATTTTATTATTAAATTACTACAAAATTTAGACAACCCAACATAAATAGGAGTTTCACGTAAAACCAACCAACCCATAAAATTTCAGGTATTGCTGTTATTAAAAAATTCAATAATGTACTGTATTTTCTATCAAAAATCAAAACTGTATTTGGTAAATTTAAAAAATATATATTTTAGTTTGTGTTGTTGCACTGAAACTTATTTTTTAAATTCTTTTTCTTTTTAATAAGTTTTTTTCTAAATTAATTATATTTATATTATTTAATTACCTAATTTAGAAATATATGCAGTAAATACTTCCGAAGTTTTCCGCTGGAAAATTAAAAGTTTTGTCGCCAGTTTTATGTACTAAAGCACTTCATTAAAAGTTTTTGGCCTAATGGGGTTTCAATATTCCCACAGTGTTCACGTATCTACTACGTGAACAAAAATGCCATTAAATTCAAAGAAATTTAATGTATTTTCAAATTAATAAATTGTTTTTAAGATAATGTTAAAAAGTTAAAAGTATATAGATTTTTTAAATAAAATGAAATTATTTATAATAATTGTATTTTAAAATTTTATACAGTTACAGGAAAAAGAATTAAAATTAGTTATTATGAAAAAGAAGTGGTTTGATATACTCTTGGATAATAAAGGTGCTTAAATGTAAACAGACAATGATTGGGTTAAAAAAAAACATACCAATGATGTTAGGTAAATGTTTTTTTTTTAAACTAATACTAAAAACGCAGTAAAGTTAAATATTATTACTGATGACACACTGTTGTTTTTGTTTAAAGCACTTAATAAAGCATTTTATTTTTTTTCTTAAAACTGTTACAAACATGTTTGTTTAATGAAACTAAGGACTTAGAATAGATTTTATTTTATCTTTGGACAATTCACGAAGGCTAAAAGCCTAAATACCAACGTACCGTGGATTTCTTAAGCGGGGTAAGAGGAAGTTTGTTGACATGGGACTTAAATACTAGAAGATTTGGGGAGCCAGAAAAGACCTTTCCGGGCAGCAGGTTACACATTCTAGAAACTTTAGGGATAGAAGGACAAAGAGAGTGAAAAGTTTAAAGCCTGTCGATTTAGACCGTATAGGGATGCATACGTGTGGCACCACCCAGTTTCTCTGTTAGGAAGCGTGAGTGGGGGAAAAGTATCTATAAATCACCCACATCCCGACGATGGGCAAAGGAGGAAAGCTTTTCTGTAAGTGAAAGATCATTAATAAGACGAGCAGCTCTTCTTTGAATGAAATCAAGAATGCTAAAGGTTGTGGGGGAGGCCATGCCCCAGATATGGGAACAACATTCCAAGGGAAGTCAAATTTTGGACAAATACAAGGTGTATAAATTAGAAGGAAAAAATACTTTTTAGGTAAAAGAGAAATTCAAGCTTTTTAAAACCGCTGCCGTAAATATAGATACAATGTGTTTTTGCCAGTTAAGGATATTCTCAAATGTGATGCCCTCAAGATTTAAGGTGTCTTTGATCTGCAAACCATTGCCGCTTATAAGTAAAGGATAATTATTTAATAACTTTTTCGTGACAAGGAACATGATTGTGTTTTAGATGCATTACTATGGAAGATATTTATGGCGCCAATCCAATATTAAGTTAAGTTCCTATGAAAAAGATATCTGCATCGCTTTGCGTTTGCTTTTAAAAACAGGTTTAGAGTTTGGTTTAGGAACCTGAAAACTGGAGTGAAGAATACTATGGTCTAAAAAATTATAAATGAAATTAGTTGTGGACGAAAGAAGGTCGTTGATGTCAAAAGAAACAATATTGGTATATATATAACTAAAGAGCCAAGTACAGAGTTTAGTTGAAAGACCATAGAAGGAAAGTTTATTAAGGAGCGTGGCATGCCGGACCTGTTCAAAAGCTTTGGTTATGTTAAGAGCATTGATCTGGGACTAGCCTAGAAATTCAAGAGACTTATTTCAGCAGTGAGATACGAAAAACAAAAGATCTGCGGTAGATCTTTTAAGGCGAAATCCATACTGCTTATCATGCAAAATTTTGTGTTTTTCTAAGTACTTAAGGATTTGTAAATTAATGAATTTTTGCATTACTTTACAAAGAACTAGAAGTGAAATTGGTATATAGTTAGATGGAAGGGATTTGGACCTTTTCTTGGAAATAGTTTAAACACGTGCAGCTTTCCAGCCTCCCGGAAAAATACCTGTGTCATAGGAAACTCGAAAGATCCGAGTTAAGATGGTTTAAAGTTATGGAGCACATTTTTATAAAACGACTGCTAGTATGCCATCCAGCTCAGACGATTTCTGGGTGATAAGAGAGAAAAGTATATGCCTAATATGCTTAACCCTAAAAATGATATCGGGCATTTTATAAAGGAAACTGGGGCAATAGCAGGAATTGGTTGGTTAACAGGAGGCTCAAGGGTTGAATTGGCAGCAAATTGTTTACCAAATAGTTCTGCTTTTTCTTTAGCGGTGAAAATAATTTTATTTTCCAAAGTAAGTAGTGAAAAAGAATAGCACAAAAATGTTTAGTTCTGTTTTTAGTAAAGGACCTCAAAGATTTACTGCCATTTGAGCAAGAAGGAACTTTGTTTTCCTTGGCTTCAAAAATTGTTTAATTGTATTACTTTTTGCTTAAATGCTAGCCTGTTGGTTTCCTGGAGTAGGATTCTGTAGAAACTTTTTGTGAGTCTAAGCTTTTAAAACTCCAGCTTTATCTTAAGATTTAGAAAACCAAGGTTTGTTAGTGGATGATTTGGGGTTCCTAATGGTATGCGGACTATAGGTTAATAACAATTTGCATTTGATACAGGTCAATTTAAAATTACGGTTATTTTAATAAAGCGCTAATATCTACAGATTCATCGTGACTTTACTAGGGTCATTTTACAATTTTTTATGCTAATAAGTTGTTCCACCACCCATTTTAATATTATCCTTATATTGGACACTTAACCACCCAGTATAATTCTATTTATTAAAAATGTGATTAATTTACTAAGCAATAATTTAATAAACTTTAAAGTTTTAAAGTTGAGAGGTACAGACTTAACTTGTTCCTCTTTTAAATTAAATAAAAAAATTATAAGTAGATTATTTTTAGTATGTGAAAGATGACGAAAACAAACTTAATATGCATCATTTAAATAAACATAAATTTTATTAAAGTAAATATAAGATACCTACTTTCATCTTTTAAGGATTGTGTCTTTAGTAATTACTATGAATATAAACTTCTTTAATAAATAAAGCAAGAAATACCATTTAGGTTGCAGAAAGTTTGGCAGTAAAACAGAAATACATTAAAAAACCATAAAATCCAAAAGTTTTGATGAAGTCCAGCGTTGAGACTTTTGCCTATAAAACGGACGACATAAGTTTACTAATTACATTCTCTACAAACACAAATAGTACTTTTGGTTAAAATAAAGTTTAGACTTGCAAAAAAGTAATCAAGAATATGCTAACAAAAAATGCTTTAATAAGCATTAAAAAAGTTTAGATGTGATACAGCCAATTTTTAGAGTTTCGGAAATATGGCCGGCCTAAGATATTTGAATGTTAAAAAACATTCTGTTTGTTGTAATATAATTTAATTGATAATAAAAGGACATTAAAAAAAATACAATATTGTTACAGATAGATTTTTGTACTTTTTTTTGGGGTTATTCTTCGTGGTAAGGAATTTGTAAGAACAAATATTAGAAAAAACATCTATTCTTTATCAGTAAAAAAACGAGTATTTAAACGTATTCCAAACTCAAATTTCATTTTGTAATGACAATATTGTCTTTTTATAAATAGCCCACGCTGCCCTCGATACTGCCTTAAGGCTGTACGTGTGGGTCACGGTTAAACCGGATGTGCCATATAAAATCTAAAACATCAAAAATCTGCATCCTATCTGACCATATAGCCGATCAAAATTTTAAAATTGTTTAACCCTCATTAAGGCCATGAGGGGCTTGCTAATAAGTTCGTTGGCACCCAATATTTTTGATACGTTTTTTAACCCAAATTAAAATAGCAGAATATAAATTTTAAATTTTATTCATTTTTAAAACATCACAATGAAATGGTGTTGAAATGTTGAGAGCACCTTCGGTTAAACTGTATGTGCCATATAAAATTTGAGACATCAAAAATCTGCATCCTATTAAACCATATATTTGGTTAAAATTTTAAAATTGTTTAAAACTTATTAAAAAATAAGAGGCTTGCTAGTAAGTTCGTGGGCGCTCAGTATTTTTAATACGTTTTTAAACCAAATTAAAATAGTAAAATATAAATATAGATTGTTTTTAAAACATTACAATAAAATGGCGTTAAAATGTTCAGAGCACTTCCGTTTAAACTGGATGTGTCATATAAAATCTGCAAGATCAAATATCTGCATCCTATTTAACCATATATCCGGTCAAAATTCTAAAATTGTTTAACACTTATTAAGAAAATAAGGGGCTTGCTGAGAAGTTCGTAGGCGCCCAGTATTTTTAATACGTTTTTCACCCAAATTAAAATAGCAGAATAAAAATATTATTCGTTTTTAAAACATCACAGTGAAATGGTGTTGAAAAGTTGAGAGCACTTCCGGTTAAACTGGATGTGCCATATAAAATCCTAAAGAACAAAAATCTGCATCCTATTTAACCATATATCTGATCAAAATGTTAAATTTTGAACACATTTTAAGGAAATTAGGGTCTTGCTAGTAATTTCGTGGGCATCTAGTATTTCCAATACTTTTTTTCCTACATTAAAATAGCAAAATATAAATATCAATCGTTTTTAAAACATCACAATGAAATGGTGTTATACACGTTTTTAATATCAAAGTCATTATCAAACTATTTGACATGAAAAACAATTTAAAACAAGAGCTTTAATATTTCCATTTATTTTTGGGCTGAAAATTCGTTTGAGGCAAATGCGATAAACATATTTAATTTCAAAAACCGAAATCGACAGTTTACGCCACGAATGACATAGATATATATCGATATTGCAAATTTTAAAAAGATATTTTCTCCACTAATTAATGTATTTAATTTTAATCTTTTTGTTAAACATCTATATTTTAAACTATTAAGCAAACTCTCAGATTAAAAATTCTTGTTTTATAAAACGATAAAATATGCATTTAAAACATGTTTTTGCTTATAAGTAAATATTAAAATTAATTTTATGTATTATTGTCCACTACTTTTAAGGACCTATGGCCCTTAGGCTCTATTAGTCAAAACAAAAGATACAGAAAAAATAATTAAAAAAAAACTTAGTATAAGTTTTTATATGATAATTTTCCAAAAACGTCAAATTTAGTTTTTTAAATAGGTAATCTTGTTTAGACATTATTGATTTTTTTACTAATCATTAGTTTAGGTCTTTTTTGATAAAAATATTATGGTGATTTCTACCTTTTTTAGGTTTGAATTATATATTAATATAAAAATTATAAATTATAAATAATTAGATTTTATAAGGGAATTATGATAAGGAAATGACGAAATAAAACAAAATCGACAAAAGCTTATTAGCCTAACCTTACTTTCTTACGGACTGTGAATAGTACTTTATTACTGCCGAAAACATAAGTAAAAATATGTTATGACTATTAAATAAAACAGTGCTTACCTTATGATAACATTATATGAGAGAATTACTTCAACTTGTCAAATTTGTTTTAACACAACCGTCCGCTATAGTAAGTGTTGTCGAAGCCAATGTTGCGAACTACGAAGCATATTGCAGTGGAGCTCAATAGCCTTTAAATTTCGCGCCAATTACACTGTTTTAGAACAGTGAGAGAGAATAATCGATTTTTCACGGACAGATTTAAAATTATATTTATTATTATTCCGTATCGTATTTTTTAAACTTTAAACTTATGATGGTACAGCAAATACTTTCCTATATAAGTAAAAAATATGATAACAAGCAATAAGTTAGGAATTTTAGAATTAAAGGGAATGATTCTTTCCAAATTTAGCAGTTGGGACATAGTGAGGAAATAATTTTAGGGTTAATTTATTAAAAATATCATCTTTGTTCATCGTATAAAACATATTTTATTTCATATACTTGTACATCTATTACAGAAGTATTAAAAAAGACTATCGTAACTGACGATTCTTGTTGGTTAAAATATTTAAGGACATTAATTTTGATTAATTCTAAGAAAAAGCCATATGTCATGCATATCTTACGTTTTAATACATAGAATTACAAAAAATTAAAATAATAATAATAATAATAATAATCGTTTATTATCACAACTTTTATATTAATAAAGATATTATTTTTTAAAAATCGGAACATTCTATGCATTGAATTACATTTTTGACCTGCAAAAAAATAATTGTAACGGTTGTCGTCCATGTCATTTAACGTAAATATTAATGAAAACTTAAACTCTACTAACTAGCCTAACTAACGCTACTTTTTAAACTTTAGGTTTTGACCAGTATTGTTTATGAGGGATTTACCGTTAAGAAAAAAAAACTGTATGCCACTGCACTTCTCCTAAATAAAATATTTATTTTTATCTGTTTAGTTAGAAAAAATTGTTTTCTGGACTTATTTACATAATGTAGGGTTTACGCTTAAATAAATACCAAAACTTTTTCTTGGCCCGATCATATTTTTATTCAATTCTACAGTGTTCAGCATACGGTAGACATGGTAGGTAACCTAGGTCGGCATCTGGACAGTTTTTTGAAAAAAATTAAAATTTATTTGAATAAATAGTTATTTGTTTAAATGGCCGTTAATTTTTCAAATAGGTAACTTTTTAAACAAATAATTTTTTTAAAATTAACACTTTAATTTTATGTAATTTAACATGTTTAGTTATTTATTCAAGAGGTGCTGCAATCCCTTTAAATTTTTGAAATGGATAATCTTCTAAGTAGGGATTACATTGGGTGTATCTAAGTTAGTTTTAGTTGTTTAGGTTTTTAATTTTTTTTTGTCCTGTATGTTTTTTCATTAATTTTTTTTTTTTTTTTTTTTTGATAACATGTAAAACAATCACCAAACTGATAGTAAACATTCCTGATATATATATATATATATATATATATATATATATATATATATATATATATATATATATATATATATATATATATTTATATATATATATATACAGGTGTGGAAAATCTTCATTCGCCCTTTGCAATTCCCCAAGTGGAAAAGAGAGTATTTCTGAATATACTGAATCACATAAGTTCGACTGAAACGATGCGATGTTGTCGATGCACAAATTTTTCCCCGTTCTCTTTGCTTACATCCAAACGTACTCCCCTATTAGGACACTGGTGCCGACGGTTTTCGTTTTGCGTATCAAGAACTTGCAGCGTTCGGGTATTGAACAGTGTTGCCAGAGACTTTTTTCGGGGATTTTTGATGACAAGGTAAAACGGGATTTTTAAAGTAAAAACGGGGATTTTTAACGATTTGGAAGGTAGTATAAAAACATTTTTAAAGGTACGTTTTGATCTTACTTTTATTGCATGATATTTACGTCAGATAAAAATTCTGACTAGTGTAAACAATCAAAAATTTATATCAGACAACATTTTTGAGCGTGTACACAGCTAGAATTTCTATCTGACATAATTATTATAAAATTAATGTCAGTTGTAAACAAATCATTACTTTTACTTACTTTTTACTTAAAATTCTCGATTTTTACGTAAACCTTTTTTTTTGGTTGTCAATTTCTTTGGCGTAAAAAAACATTTTTTGACTATTAAAAGGCGGCCCTTAAATGTGGCTTTAAATCACAGGGATTTTTTCTAAAGTATCCCAAAAAAAGTGATTTTTGGAACCACGCGGGGGATTTTTATCGTAACCCACCTGGCCACACTGATGGTATTCAGTAGCATGGTGAAAGTTAGAAGCATAATTCTTTTTGCCATTTGGGTTTTAACAAAAAAAGAAGTAAATTTAAATAAAATATTCTCTAAAAAAATAAAAAGAACATAAAAAGTATTTCTAACGGAAATGTTTATACAATGTGGAAACTCTTTTTAAAATCTTATTATTATGGTTCTGAAAGAGACCACAATTTTTAGCCAATATTTCAATTTATTAAATTCGGTTCTCTTTGGTTTTCAAGCATTTGAGGTGATATGCTACCGGGTGGTGCAAGGCACCAGGGCGCAAAACTGCGGGACGGAAATTTTTAAAAAAGGGCGGAAATGCAGCAGTATCACAGACTTGTCGTTTCTTAGTTAATGGAGGTGCAAGTGGCACCTCATCATTACACATGCACTTCCTACAATTTCGTTAACAGCCGATGGTTTCAAACTTTTATAATAATTTCAAAAGTTGTACTTTTTGCTGGTACAAGACCAAACCCATAATGCAAACCTCCTAATTATTTCTTCTGCTAAATTACCAGCATAGTACTACTTAATAATTTAAACTTTTTGTCAACGATATTGACCAAAACTTAAAAAAAATCTAAATTAAGCAGGATCAGCAGCAGTTTGCAACACAGCAAACGACTTGCCAGTAAAAATAAATTTTAAAGGATTCTAGTCGACCCGACTCCGAAAAAATCTGTCCCCAAACCTAGTCCAAAAGCCCTAAATTAATATTTTTATGTTTCCTGAAAGTCCTTAAATTTAAAAAATTAAATGTACATTATACAATTACATTCTAAAATCACAAAAATAAAGTAAAAAAGGTCTTACATTTTTATTACTATTATTATTTTAATTTTACCCCGAAAGTTAAGGCAAGTCGGCAACCCTGTATTCGACATCTACGTACCGCAGACGCTCTCGTCTGGATTTCTTCTCCTGCTACGGCACAAAAGAGTGGGGCTGTAATTACAGTGGGCGGAAACATATTGCCGAAGAGAAGGAGATACTAAATCACATGAGTTCGACTGAAACAGAATGAGGTGTTTCCCGCCCGTTCCCCTTGCTTTCTCCCCACCACTGCGCCAACGCGCTCGCTTTGTTTATGGCTGATCGAGCTCGAGCACGCAGTTGCTTCTTTGCAGGCATGGAGGATGTTACTGCTTCACATATTTTGATACAAATTTTTTACGTAACTATTAAATATTTTGGTATTTGATGAATTTATTGCTTTAAATGCATCAAATACTGTCATTTTTAAGAGCTTCTTTTTGCCGTTTGGGGCTAAACAAAATTAAAAGCAATTCCGAAAGAAAGAATAAACAAATAATTTTGAAAATAAAAATATAATTCAAAAAAATTAAAGAACATAAAAGTATTTCTAAAAAATTTCTTATAAAAACTTTAATACTTTTTAAAATCTTAGTTTATGAGGTTCTCAAAGAGACCACCATTTTGTGCAAGACAATATCCCAACCTGTTATAGAATTCGGTTCTTGTGTTTTCAAGTATTTCAGGTGTTATTCCTATAAGAACCTGACTAATTTTTTGGCGGAGCTCATCTAAGTCATTTGCACGTTCATGACGATGCCTATAAATTTGTTGCTTAACATGTCCCCAAAGAAAAAAAATCATTTGGTGCCAGATCTGGTGATCTAGGAGGCCATTTTATGGTACCTCTTCCGCTGATTATACGATTTGGAAACGTGACTCCCAAAAATTGTTGAACTTCCCTGGCGTTATGAGCCGGACAACCATCCTGTTGATACCAAATATCTTCAAAATTGACATTGAGAGCCTGAACAGCTGGAATACCCTGATTTCTCAAAGATTCAAGTATTTGTTGGCATTTAAATTTCCCTCAATAAAAAAAGAGCCAATAATATTATCGCTCAAAATGCCAGCCCACACGTTGACCTTTTGAGGGTATTGTGTTCTGAGAGGGATAGTGATGTGCTTGTTTTCTATCAGGTAACCTACAGTGATAGAATGGTTGTGATGACCATGCAAGGGAAATGATGATTCATCAGTAAAGAGAATATTTTTGATAAATGTGTCATTAGCATTGGCCCTGTCCATCATATCCTCACAAAACACCATACGTTTTTCATAGTCTTCAGGAAATACCTCTTGACTAGATTGCAATTTATAGCAATGGTATTTGTTTCGTTTCAGAATATTCCTAACTGTTCGAGATTCAATATCAAGTTCTTCAGAAATTTTGGTACTATTACAAGGAAAATTAATTTCCCTAACTGTTCGAGATTCAATATCAAGTTCTTCAGAAATTTTGGTACTATTACAAGGAAAATTAATTTCGGCTAAACTGCAAACAGCAGTCTCACGGACTTGCCGTTCCTCGGTTAATGGAGGTGCAGGCGGCACCTCATCATTACACATGCATTTCCTACAATTTTGTAAACAGCCGCTGGTTTCAAACTTACTTATAATTTTTAAAATTGTACTTTTAACAGGCACAGGACCTCCTTCAAATAAAAATGCAAATCTCCTGATTATTTCTTCTGCTGAATTACCGGCATAGTACCACTTAATAATTTGAACTCTTTGTTCCAACGGTATAAACCAACATTTTAAAAGAAAGCGCCGTAGTTTATAGTTTGCGGTACCCCAAACAGCTTGCAAATGAGCTCTGTCCAACGCTCGGAACCGGCGACGGCACGTTGATGTGCCCCACTACTGCAGGAAAGTGGGCGTATACATACATATGGCATCATTGCATTTGAAAAATGGGGGAATATCTTATTTTCCGTTACTTTCTATCTTAAGGCAAGATCGCTTTCTCTTTTTTCCACTTGTTAATCCCAATGGTTCGATAACGATTTTCCAGACCTGTATATATATATATATATATATATATATATATATATATATATATATATATATATATATATATATATATATATATATATATATATATATATATATATATATAGAATGATTGTTTTGTTTAAATTTTCTACACTTTACCAATTCTTAAAAACTTTTCCCAAAAACGATCTTTTTAAACAAATGGTAGTTTAAACAACTATCTGTTTAAATAACTGTCCAATAGAAAAACTGTCATTCGAAAAACAATCCTAGATTCCCCTAGGATAATTTACCATTAATAATATAACATAAAAGGTTCAATTTTGATGTTTTGATTAATACCTAATTTATTTTACCTTAAAGTAATCGTATATTAAATAAGAAACGTTTAATAATTTTTTTACATACATAATAATAAAAACTTATTTATTGAATAATTCTCCACGGATGCCACTGGTAAAAATGTAGATCTTTTGTTTTTTAGTTACAAAATTAATAATAAAAATATTATTTAAATAACCGGTACAATCTTAAAATTTTAATTATAAATAACATAGTTTAAAAAAGTAAGATGTTATATAAAAAGATATAGTAACACAATTTGTTTTACATATTTATCATTACAAAATCACCCCTTAAAGTTTGTCGTAATAGTTTCAGGACATCCTGTACAACAATATGAAACTACGACCGCAAAATTACATTTTTGTCGGATTTATTCTTTACTTAAATTATGTACCTACCAATATTTATGAGTACCAGTTCTTATCTGATCAATCAGTTTTTGTCAGCGATTCGCTTAAACTCTAGGGCCAAATATATACCCGCGTGAGGTGACATAATTCTTAAATACGACAGAGCTTTGGCCATAGCTTTCTCATTTATACCAGTTTTATTATGTCCTGTGACAACGTTATTATACGTGACAATGGAGCGGACTACGTTGGTATTGGCTAGTTCTATCCCGCTTCGAAGCTGACCAGACCATCCATCAAGGCTGACTGTGATATAGCGACGTCGGTCCTGTCTGACACTTAGATGAACTACTCGGAATGAGTTTCTTTTGGACAAAAAAAACAAGTTGAAGTTGGGGATGACGAATTATTACGAGATGTCAATTACTAAGAACAAATTAAATTAAACTTTGGTAAATATTAGGATAAATACAGAATAAAATAAGCTCAAAGGAAGAACTAAAGTATGGTTTGCTGGTAACTAAATAACTAATATTAATTTATATATTAATTTTAGAAAATAACACCGGTATACAAACAATTTTTTTGTTTCTGTTTTCATGCTTAAATTCTAAATTTTAAGACATTTAAGACATCAAATTTTTTATTTTTATTCCTAAAGTTTGGTTTTGTCTCATTTACGTTAATAGGTATATTTAATAAAAGATAGCACATACGAACATAAAAGAAATATAATTTAAAAGATATTGGTGCGCCATTAAAAAAATACCATTTATTTTGCACTAAATTTGACCTCTTGACCTTTTTTCCTCCGATGTACCGTTTTCGCGTAAAAAACAAAATAAAAAATCGGACAGTAGATAGTTTAAATTAATTTTGATATACTAGAAATGCCTAAAAACAATTTCAATTTTTTTACGCGAAAATGGTGCACTGTAGAATAGAAAAACTTAAATGATTGTTTAATAATGCTATTTGTGCTAATGCTAATTTCGAGTTTATTGCACCAGGTTCGCAAATTCTTTTTGCCTGTTTTGTAAGCGTTTTGATAGTACCAAACTTTTGGCAAGGATGGTGGTTAGAGTCTCTGTGTAAAGAACGGGCAAAAAGAATTTGCGAACCTGATACAATGAACTCGGAATTAACACACTTAAAAACGCGCTTATGGCCAATGGATACTCAGAGCAAGAAGAACACAAAGCAATGCATTCAAAAGATAATCGCAAACCCAAGGAGCAAAGTCAACCAACGGCAAGAGCCGTCTTACCATACATTCCGAGGGTAACGGACAAAATAAGTCGCCTACTAGAAAATGTCAATATTAAAACTATATACAAAGTATGGATGGTGGAGGGAGGATAACTATCTGAATGTTTTAAAAAGTGTCCGTCCAAAGGTGCAACTTAAGGTGGCGCCACAGTAGCAAGAGGAGATTTTTAACCAATGAGCATGAATTATTAGAGTGAGATACAAAATAAAAAAGGACAGATAGATACAAAATAAAAAGGAAAGAAATACCAAAATCTCTCCACTGGCTACTGTGGCGCCATCCCAATTTGGTACATTCCGATTGCCACTTTTTCAACTTGTCCGCCATAAAAGATGGTTATCCTCCCCTCTACAATCCATAATACAAAGCTACAAGAAAAGTAAAAGAGTGTCTAAGATTGCCTAACCAGGACAAAAGGGACCCTCTGGCGTGCCCAGGAGTTTATCGGATGCCGTGTACATGTGGCAGTGTGTATATCGGAACGACTAAATATCGATTAACACAAGAATTAAAGAACTTAAAGCTAACTGCCGCTTGGGACAGACTGACAAACCAGCCGTAGCGGAGCACACTTTCTTAGGCACAGAGCTCCACATAAAATTTGAAAATACCCAGGTTCCTGCTAATATCTCATCCCACCATGCCAGACTGTACAGGGAAGCCATAGAGATACACAAGCAACAAAACAGAAAAATCAATAAAAATCAATAAAACGTGAATACCAATTCTCAAAACCACAAAAATAGCACCAACGGCAGGAACAGGCCCTGCCTACTCAAGCTGCCTATAAACCTATAAATGCTTGCTGCGTCCGCGTCGGGATACAGTAGTAAGCAAGTAGTCTACCAAAAACCTTCTGAGTATGACAACCACTTGCGCTGGCGAAACGTCAAGGAAGCTAAATCTTTGACGATGGCCGAATAGCCCTAAAACATAAGTTTAGAAGCGATAGCTGCTTTGTTTTACATGGCTTATTGCAAAATTTTGGATAGAAACTATGAAAATTAGGAATTTTGTTGTTGTTTATAATAATAAACCTATAGTGTTATATATTTAAAAAAAGCTTGTAAAAAGGCAAACTATTATCTTGACAAATATATAAGGTCTTCCCTTTTAAAAAACCCAACATTGGTCAATATTTTAAAAACAGTGATATTTTGAACAACTTTGACTACGTCACTGTATTCTACAAAAAACTTATATAACAATCACTTTTTATCTTTTTGATACAATAGTGGTCAATTGAGATACAACGGGTACCTAAAAATGCAAAATTTTCAAAATTACCCTGTAGCTCAAAAACTCAGAGGGCTATGACGGCTTTGTTTATAGCATCTTTCGTCTCACAAAAATAGCTTAGGTTTGCAAAAGCCGCAAGGTTCTATCTTTAATTATACCAGAGACACCCCGCTGTTGCAACCAAAATGAGACACCCTGTACAGTTATTTCAAAAAATAAAACAAAATTGACTTTTTTCTTATACCGTCAGAAAACAGTTTTTAAAACTTGGACAACTAAAATTAAATGGCCATTTGTCCTAATTTAACGGATTTAGTTGTCACGAAGCAACGAAATGGATAATAAAATGGAAGCACGTAAACTTTACTTTCTATCGCATAAAACTGAAAACAAAGGTTTAATTGTGTTGCAAATGTATTGACGTAGCTAAATCGCATTTAAATATGACAATAAAAAAATAAGTAAGCAAGTACTGCAGTTATAATTTATGTCATACGGTTGATATTATTACGTCCGCCGAGTGCGGCAATCCCATATGGGGGTATTCTGGTGTAACAATTAAAAAATATCCATAATTATTTCTTTTTATTTTTGGGTTTTTAAGGGTTTAACTACTTAGAAATATTTCTACAAAAGAATTTTTTAAATTAAAATTATTTTCGGAGTTATAAGCATTTTGCTCACGCGACATCGAAACTGGCTCGTTAGAACTAATTGAACAACCCCTGATTGACCGCTTTGAGATACAAGCAGCCAGCAGCGCATCAAACCTGTTTAAAAAAAATAAAAAAATGCTGAATTTTTTTTAGGTCAAAGAAGGTCTGACGAATGAAGCAGAAATGGCAAATACAATTAATGTAAGTCTAAAATATCATGGCCTAGGCTGCGATACACTTGACGCGAAATTTTAAAAGCGTTTTTCTCGTCTTTTTTAAGACAGTATGCATGATTTCTACAGTTCCACTCAAAATTATTTGATAGTTTTCTTTATAAATTTGTTTATGTCTGGAATTAGCCGCATCCCCAAATTTTAATTTTTCCTATTATTTAAAAAATAGAACAAGTAAAAAACGTGGTACAAAAATTGTTTTTTTTTCAGATAGCCCATATTTTGTAATTATTTTAAAACTCTGCCGTAGTTCTGGTTACTTTTTTAACTTTTACGTAGTTTCGGACATAGCGACATTACCTTAGATTATTAATGTTTTTTCTGTGTTTTTTTAGATTGCTAGAAGGGTTGAAATCGTGGGCATGTTAACATTTTAATTTTTCCTTGTCAACTGAAATTTTTTAAAATTTTAAACTTTTTTATTTTTTGTTGTTGCAGCAGACTGTCTACAAAAGCACAAATGGATAAATTTTTTATTTTTAAGGAAAATGCATTTTTGACAAAAAAATTGCTTGTATAAAATGTGGGTTCCACAAAGTGATAATGTTTTTTTTTGGATACAGGGTTTACAAAACCTTAAAAAAACATTATTTTTTCCAAGAGTATTTTTTGTTTTTACCAAATGTCATTTATACAATTTATTTAAAATAAAGTTTGTTATTGATAAAAATAATATTTAAAAAATGTAATAATTTTTATTTTAAAGTGCTTTAAAATCAGTTTTATAAAACTTTCTAATACTCCTATAAAACATATAAAGTCATTTTAAATGCTATTTTAAATACATAATATAGCTAGGAATTCCTGGACAATTTTTCAAAGTCTTAACTAACAAGCTTATTTTTCGTGAGTATAGCTTTATTTTAATGAGACGACCAACTTTTTTCCTTACAACAATAAAATAACGTTGGTGGTAGCTTACAGGAGTAATAATAATAATAATAATAATAATACTTTATTATTCCAATGACATTCAGGTATAACCAATGTATGGATTTCGTCAATGAATAAATACATGTTTTTTTTTTTTTTACGAACATATTATAGCAAAACACTTGTTAAAATATAAATTAAAACTTACGTTACAAAGGCGAATTTAAAAACATACAGATTAAAATATAACAATAATTTCTCTAAAATTTTTCTCAAAGTTCTTACGCTGAAAAATGCTCATCTAAACTATAACATTCTAAACCTATTAGGTAAGGTTTGACTAGTTTTTAAACACATATAGATTTTTATTATTTTTGATATACGGGGGTAGTTTATTAAACACCCTAATTCCTAGATAATCTGGCGACTTTTTTGTTATATTTAACTTGGCAAATGGAATCCGCAGACTGTCACCAGAGCAAGTGAAGTGTTCATGCACATCATTGCCTTTAAGTATTCCTGACCTATTTTGAAAAATATATTTTGAAAGTTCGTAAATCAAAATTCCCGGAAGAGTCAGAATGCCCAGTCTCTTAAACTGTGATCTACAAGTATTCCTCTGGGTTATTCCCAGGATGCATCGTAAAATGCGTTTTTGCACAATAAAAACTGACAGAGCGGCCGGGGAAAAGCCCCAGAACACTATCCCATAACAGATTCGTGATGCAATATATGCATTATACACTGAAAGAATTTCCTTATTGGATACAACTGTTTTTAAATTTCTGATTAAATAACAAAATTGGTTTAATTTAGAGCATAGTAAAGTACAGTGTTCTTTCCAGTTAAGATTCTGATGTCTTAATAGCATTATTATTTATTTTAATATTTAGGTCCAAATTTTGTTTACTTTGTGGAACATAAAATCTAAGGTATGTTGTCTTAGAATCATTTAAATGTAAAGTATTTTGGCAAAACCATTCATACAATTTGCACATACCTGCACTACAGGATTCCTCCAGGGCACCGCTGGTTGGCGCCGATGCCACGAACGTTGAATAGTCAGCGTACAAAGACATTGACCAGCCCTCGCTCACCGCCGACGAAAAATCATTTATATAACATATAAATAGGACAGGCCCCAAGACAGAGCCCTGAGGAACCCCCTATTAACGTCCACAACATCAGAATGTCCCCCCGGGAACCGATACAAATTGCCTTCTATCCTTTAGAAAAGTGCTTAACCACTTTAGTGCTTTACCCCCTAACACCATAGGACTCCATTTTACACAAAAGGGAATCAAGGTCGACCCAGTCAAAGGCCCTGCTGAGATCACAAAAAATCCCCGCAGGGCACTCGCCCGCCTCTAAATGTTTCACCAATTCCCGGTAGAGATGATGTATGGCAGTCATCGTAGAGCTATTTTTCGAAAACCGAACTGACAAGATGTTAAAATTTTATGTTTGTAGAAAAATGGTTTCAGTCTTTTTAAGGAAGCATACTCAAATAATTTGGAAAAAATAGATATAGTAGCAGGAATTAAGTGTGATATTTTGACAGATATCAAAAACCTATTTCAAACAGGGTATTTCTTTGTTAATTTTCAATCATCAAATTGTCCTACAAAATGTAAGTCCCCTACCACCAACACGTACGGTTAACGATGTCGTGAAAAATCACCACTAACCAGCTGTTTCTTTTTTCTGTTAATTATTAATATTTATACAATTTAACACCCACATTGTCCTACAAATTGGGTAGTACGTCATCCTGATTTTTTGATATTTATCAAATTCAAATATTTAATCTCTGCTACCCCTGATGCTACCACTAACGAAAATTGTTGTAGGGAAGAAAGTTGGTCGTCTCGTCAAAATGAATCTACTTACGAAAAATTAGCTTGTTAGTAATGACTTGGAAAAATAGTCCAGGGATCTAACTAATATATTGTCTTAGTAAAATATAAAGAGGTAAAGTTTGTAACTTTAATCGTTCGTTTCTTTTGTTAGGGCTAATCTTTGGAAATACTGGACCGATCATACAAATTCTTTTACAATCACAAAGCTATAGTATTCAGGAGAGATATCATTTTCATCAAAATCAGAAAAACAGTTCATATAAACATGGGTTCGCTAATTTTTCGTTCTCAAGATACAGGGTTTTAATCTTTTCACAAAACTAAAAAATTTAAAAACACTTATTTTAGTAAAATTTGTTGGACTAAATATAAAATAACCGCTATCGTACTTAGTATTCGTTTTTGTTGTTTTATATTTACCAATCAAAAATTATAAAACCTAGTTTAAAAACAAAACAAACTGCAATTATTTTTGTGGTCTAGAAATGTGCAATTAAGTAAATTATATTTTTCTCTTAAACTTAACAAGATTTTAAAAAATAGGGCACATAAAAGCTGCATTTATATTTTTGCTTAAAATGGAAGTATAAATATTTTACATACATTTTTACTGTCAGTAGCATACCGTTTTATTGTTAAAAATATTCTTCAGGTACCGCTTGAGACGCCACTGGAACCATTAAATGTAATGTTCAATCATTCTTTTAATAACTAAAGTGATCGCCAAAAAATCAGGACAAGCAATTTTTAGCACCATATTTAACTTGTAGTAACTTTTGAAATAAAAAATATTTTAAGCTGCGGATTTCGGTATGTTTATGAAAGTTTAGAGGTGTGTGATTCCGGTAACATTTTTTTTCGCATTTAATTATATGTCATTAGTAAAGAAATATCAATAGCTCTAGACGTTTTTGCCAGTTTTTTGATTACAGCCATTTAGCCCCAGAGACACTACTAAACAAAAAATGTGTCAAAACTTTGCTACCAATATCTTTAAAACGCTGTAACTTAAAAACGGCTTTATCGATTTCGACCAGGTTTTCACATTCTGAAAGCTTATTTTCTGGTTCTTTTTTATTACCTAACCACCTAATTGGTAAATGGCCATTTCTATAAAATACAGGGTTCAAACAAAAAGTAAAGATAAAATTTCACAAAATATGGCTATTGTTCGTTTTAAGCTATGACAATTGGACTGTACGTTGTTGTTTGGTTTGAAATTTGGTCAATATGCAGCTTCGTTCAATACCTCTGGACGGTTTTTTTACTTTTTCGATTAGTGCCTTTTGGCCACAGATACGCTACCAGGCAGATCCATTGTCCTAAAATGTGTCTTTTGTGGATTTTTGATGTGATCTGGAAATTATAAATTAATTACTACCTAATGATTTTTTTTGTACAGGGTAATCAAACAAAACTGACTCTTTTATTATGCAGGGTGTTTTAGATTTTAATAGGAAACATTTAATAGACGATAGAACATGAAAAAATAAAAAAGTCTATATAAACATGTATGTTTTGAAGCTTCGTTCTCGAGATACAGGGTGTTAAAGTTTTGAAAAAAAAATAGTTTTTATTCATAGCTCAAAAATCCCTTGGCTGATTTTCCTTAAACTTGACAAGTTCATTCACACACAAATCCCTGTACCTATTCGCATTCATAGTCTCACCTATCAAAATACCCATTTCCGTTCTTCCATTACTCATGATACCACCCCATACAGTAACACCACCCCTACCAAACGCAACCCTTGCTTACATATTCTCCTCACGGTACCTTTCAATCCTCTCCTCCAAACTAAGATTCGTCCATCAGATGCATGCAAATTAAATTTAGTTTCATCCATTTGTATGTGTAAAGCAACAATTATTATTTAAGAAAAATGAAAACATTAAATGTATGTTTTAGGAGGCCACTACAGAACAGGATTTTTTTTTATTATTTTGTGTTCTCGAAAACGAAGCAAAATACGAAAAACATTTAAAAACAAAAAGTTGTATTTTTCTTGATTTTTTCTATAGGGCCAAGCAATAAAGTATTAGTTTTTATTTTTTTTTCTCGAAAACAAAGCAAGATACGAAAAATTAACATAAAACAAAAAGTTGTATTTTTAAATGCTTAATATAAAAATAATACAACATTTAAAAAGCAGTGGCGTACCATTATTTTTCCATCTTCACTAACTAGATTGCCCTCTGGGACGCCACTGCAATAATTACGGTAAATCTTATTACATCAAATGATACCTCTTATCATGAGAAACAAACCTGTTAAGTTTAAGGAAAATCGGCCAAAGGATTTTGAGCTAAGAATAAAAAACTATTTTTTTCCAAAACTTTAACACCCTGTATCTCGAGAACGAAGCTTTAAAACATACATGTTTATATAGACTTTTTTATTTTTTCATGTTTTATCGTCTATTAAATTTTCCTGATTAAAATCTGAAACTCCCTGTATAATGAAAGAGTCAGTTTTGTTTGATTACCCTGTACGAAAAAAAATCATTAAGTAGTAATTAATTTAAAATTTCCAAATCACATCAAAAAATTCACAAAAGACACATTTTAGGACAATGGATCTGCCTAGTAGCGTATCTGTGGCCAAAAGGCACTAATCGAAAAAGTAACAAAACCATCCAGAGGTATTGACCGAAGCTGCATATTAACCAAATTACAAACCAAACAACAAGGTACAGCCCAATTGTCATAGCTTAAAACGAACAATAGCCATATTTTGTTTAATTTTATCTTTACTTTTTGTTGGACCCCTGTATTTTTATAGAAATGGCCATGTACCAATAAAGTGGTTAGGTAATAAAAAAGAACCAGAAAATAAGCTTTCACAATGTGAAAACCTGGTCGAAATCGGTAAAAGCCGTTTTTAAATTACAGCGTTTTAAAGATATTGGTTGCAAAGTTTTTACACATTTTTGTTTACTAGTGTCTCTGGGGCTAAAGCGCTGTAATTAAAAAACTGGCAAAAATGTCTGGAGATAATGATGTTACTTTAATAATGACCTATAAATAAATGCGAAAAAAAATTAATACCGGAATCACAAACCTCTAAACTTTTGTAATTTTGCATCTGTTCATTGACCACCCTGTATACCATGAACATTTGATTATTTTTCAAAAATCATTTTGCGCCATGTCATTTAGACGAAATGGGCATTAACATACCGAAATCCGCAGCTTAAAATATTTTTATTTTCAAAGTTACTACAAGTTAAATATGGTGCTAAAAATTGCTTGTCCCGATTTTTTGGCGAGCACTTACTTAAGTATTTTAGAATTTTTCAAAAATGTCGTGTTCTATCTTTTTGTATACCTATCACTTTTTAAACGGTTTTACTTAACTGGACATGATTTTTTGTGATTTATTTTGGTTAAATCTAGTATTTGGAATTTGACTCCCTTTCTGACAACTGATCGATCTGAAATTTGTTACATACTCTTAATATTGCTGACAATACAATATAAGACATTCTATAATGATTGTAAATCGAATATTCCCGCCGATACAAAATGGTGGATTATATATAACTTCATTAGACTCTCAATATGGGTATCAAATAAAAGAGTTAAATTGGTAGAATGAAGCCCACTATGAAAAGGAAAATAAATCCAAGAAGGCTGTTGGCACAAAATGGCACATTACATATTTTTTCACAAACACCATAATATGGGTATTAAACGAAAAAGCTTGATTCGTAGACTAGAGCTCCCTGCAAAAAAATTATAAAATTTAAGATGGCCGCCACCACAAAATAGCGAATTACATATTTTTTCCACAACTACGTCATTAAGAATACTAACTGAAAGGCTTAAATGATACAATAGAGCTTTCTATAAAAAATAAATAAGTTTTAGATGGCCGCCCCTACAAAATGGTGGATTACATATTTTTTCACAACTACCTCAATATCGGTATTAAATAAAAGGGCTTGATTCATAGTATATTACATATGAAAAAAATAAAATCCAAGATGGGCGCCGCTACACAATGGCTAATAACATATTTTTCCATAACTTCCTCAATTATGATTATTAAATAAATGGGCTTAATTGGTAGAATAGAGCTCACGAAAAAAAAATCCAAGATGGCCGCCACCACAAAACAGCGAAGAACATATTTTCCACAACCACGTCAATATAACATCGTTAAATAGTTCTGCCTAGTTATATTGAGGCATTAAATAAACCTAATAGAATTAAAGTATCAGCTAACAACAAAGCTTAAATCTTGAAACTAAATTATATTTAAAAAAATATAGTTAATCTGCTTGATTGTACTAAAAGATAAAGCATAATTCGGTTAAGTGCTAGCTACAAGATCGCACCAATCTTCTCATTAATCTGAGGGTATTGATGAGAATTTATTTTTATTATAATCTTTTATGGTTCCTGGGTCAGTAATAAAATAAACTTTATGAGAAAAAGTCTCAAACAAATTTTATCAAGAATAAACTTAAATGCCTTTTTAACGAGTTAATAAACTTTAAGCATAATACTTAAAAAATTTCTACTGTTGCTTATCATATTAATAATTAAATAAATTATAGAATAAAACAGATTTCTGTTGCTTATCGTTTTTTTACAATAAGCCCTTTAATTATGCTGTATTTGAGGTAAATTTATTCCCAAATTGATAACCTTTAAATAAAGTGCCACATAAGCTTAAAGGAATATTGGCAAAGTATATGGTAACTTGACCTTTGGTTTAGTTGATACCTATCGCGTTTACTGTGACATTGCATAAATTCAGATGAAAATAAATTTTAATAGGCATGGAAATTAACACTAATGCAAAGTGTGAAAATAAGCGTTAAACTGATAAACATAAAGTTTATTTTTACACTTTATGTTGTTTACTAAAACATAGTAATTATTCTTCATTATATCGATAATTAAGGTGTAAATTTAAAAAATCATAGGTAGATTTTGTGAATGAATATTTTATATGTTTTGTTATTAAAAAAAACAGGCTTTTATTTATGGATTTTAGTTTAAAAACTAAATAAATAAAATACATTTTTTTATGTTGTACTTATAAACATCCATTATAATGCTAAATCATGCATACATTTTTAAATCCATTTGGCATGTGACCGATCATCATAAATATTTAATTTATAAAAATAAGGGTTAAGCCTAGCATTTTTTATTGTATATTTAATTTTATTATATATTAAAATAACATTTTTTTCAATTAAAATTTTGTCGCGTTAAACTAAAGACATTATACATGGTGAGCCTAAACTCTATGAGCAGTTTAACCAGCATTAAAAAAATATATATTTAAATAAGTTAATATAACTTTATATTAATGCCCGATGTAATGAAAACAGGCCAAGTTAAATTTAACCTACTTTATGATCTCAAATGTTTTTGGATTTTGTACAGAACGTGTCACTCATTTAAATCTTCATTGTTTTTAGGGCGGAGCTCACAGCAAAAGATCAAACAGCAGATCAAAGGCTTGTTTGGAAAGTTTTAGCACTAGCCTAAATATTTTTATTTTCTGGAGAAGTAGTACTGGGTATTACAAAATGTTTTTAGGAAAATTAAGGGAAAAAATCTACATTGAAGAATATGAAAGAAATTCTTATAAACCTGTACATTACTTACATGTATACAGGGTGATTATTACCCTGGGGGTAAGCAGAAATTTGATTTTTTTATTATAGGGCATATAGTGACTAATATGGTAAAAGAAAGTGGTAAGTGTGTCAGTTTTTCTTTTCTTTCTTTTTTTTTTTTTTCATTTTTCCTCAAAATAATAATAATGGTAGCACACCCGAAAGTAAAATTTTCCGGAGGTAAATCTGCCCCTCCATTCGGATCTCCAGGAAAGGAATGCATCCGGGGGCTTCCATCGAGAAGTTTAATTTCTTTTGCAAATATATGTGGGTTTAACACCAATATAAAATTCGTTCACCATTACATTCAGTCAACTAAGCCCCACATACTGTTTCTGACGGAGTTTTGAATAAGCTCTAAAACTTTAACCAGCCACCTTCTGTTTCCAGGCTACGAGCTTATTTTGTGATTTTGCCCACATGATGGCGTATGCGCTTACGTTCGCAACAATCTGGCCTATGCTCGAGTTTCCGAACTTAAATCGGGTAGGCCCGATATCCTTTGGCTTAAACTTTCCCTTAGGTGTTTTACCAAACCTGTCTGCTGTTTGTACCGGTCTCCATCTAATAATTTCTATGTGGAATTTTTTTATTTCTTTTCAACAAAGATTGATGGAATAATTTTTCAGTTTCCAGTGGTCGAAGAAATCGTGCTTGGTGACTTCAATGTCTATAATAAGGATTGGCCAGGCTCTTCAAAAACTAACCTTTAAGGCAGAGCAGCCGAAATCTTTGCAGTCAGTAACTCTCTTACCAGCCTTAATATGGAACCCACCTACTTTTCTGGAGTCCTAAATCATAGTTCAAGTCCCCTAGATCTCTTTCTTAACACCAAACCCGGACTCTGTTAAGCATCTGGTAAAGATTACACATTACTACATCTTACCTTTTACATTCCAAGGTAAACAAATGCAAGCCACCAGATGGCATAATGGACTTCTTCGCCACTTACCCCTTGGATTTTATTTGCTTTTCTTTTTGTGATTTTTCTGAAAATTGCAGGCAACTGACTAGAATTAATTCAATTGGGTATTGAAACCTATATTCCACACACCATTAAGAACCATAAACAATCTAATAACAAACCATGATTTCTTGTAATAGAGCTGGACTTTCAAAAGTTTGGGCTCACAAAAGTTTCTACAGGAACCTAGTCCAAAAAATCGACATGACAGCATTAAAGCAGGAAACTACCACAATCAAGCAATTTCAGAAGCCAAAGACTCTTTTGACAATCCTATTATAAACAAAGTTCTTTTTTGCTCAAATGGTAGTAAACTCTTTTGGTCTTTTGCGAAAAACATGGGTGGAAATTTTTTATACCAGTTCTTTTTCACCACTAACTTTGAAAAATAAACTTATTTCTACCGCTAAAAAAGGCAGAAATATTTGCTTAAAAATTAGCTGCCAAATCAACCCTTGACTCCCGGTAAATTATCCAATTTCATCTATTGCTCTAGTGTCTTATAAATCGCCGATATAATTTTTTATAGTGAAACACAGTAAGCGTATCATTTTTTTCTTAACACCAAAAAATTGTCTGGGCTGGATGGCATACCAGCAGTAGTTTAAAAAAAAGAGATCTTCATATTTCAGATCTACAGCAGATCTTTTTTCCTTTATATCACACTGCTAAAATAAGTCTCTTGAGTTTCTAGGTGAGTCCCAGATTGTTGCTCTTAATTAATCCAGGGTTTTTAACTAGGTTTCGCATGCCGCACTCCTTCATAAACTTCCCTCCTATGGTCATTCAACTAAACTATGTACTTGGGTTTCTGGTTGTGTACCTGATCATCCACGTATATCAGTTATTGTGGATGGCCACTCTTCAAAGCTTTCACCAAGTAAATGCTTGCATACCTTAGGGCTCAGTAAAGGCACCAACATTATTTCTTATTCACATTAACGACGTTCTCTCGTCAACAACTCATTTTATTCATAGCTTTACCGACGATAGTACTGTTCACTCCAGTTTTTAGGTTTCTAAACCCATACCATGCTTTGGAAGGCAAACGCAAAGCGATGCAGATATCTCTGTCACATGACCTTAATTTAATATTGGATTGGTGGGCTAAAAATCTCGTCCATTTTAATTAAAGAGTCATCAAATACTCATCCTTTTTTTATGACAAGTACTTTATAATCCTAGAATATAAACTAAATATTTTTACCCAATTTAAAATGGCGGTACTTTAGAAATTACCTAAATACCTGTTCTGGATGGTCATATTTCAGAAACTAATAAAGTTAGATGTACCTAATGTGGTATTTTCTTAAAGCCCTTTTAAAGATCGTTTTAATAGTAATATCATGCTTTCAAAGCGCTTCCTTTAAAAAAATATATTTACTTTGCTACCCTAGTAAATAAAGCACTAATATTATCATTAAAAAGATTTTTAAACGAGCTTTAGAAAATGCCACATTAGGTACACTTAATTAGTTTCTGGTGACTGTCTAATCTGAAGACAGGAGTATTTACGGTAATTTTACAAAGAATACCGCCATTCTGCATCGAGGTAAAGATATTGACTTTGTATTCTGGGACTATAAAGTGATACTTATCAGGAGCTTTAGACTAATAATGTAGCCACAAGACCCCCCTGCCATTTTTTTCTTGAGATGGCAGCTCAGCGCCATCTGTAAATTTTCTCATCTCTAAATTTTACTTTCAGATTGCAGGTATTTTATGCATTAATTGCTGCATACCATATTGCAAGGGATTTGCTTTTTGTAAATGTCGTCCTTTTAAAAAATACAAGGGGCGGTAACATTAAAAAAGAAATGCACTGTGTATATCAGCCTTCAGAGTCAACTTTTGTGCTGTTGGAACAGACCACATGTATATTATAAAGAGAATGATTTTAAAATGTGTATTTCTTAATGAGTTATCCTGTCAGCACCCAGAAGAAAGAAACGCGTCACGTCGTTGTTTCACTGCAACGCACAGCACAAGCGTGTGCGCGCCATTTCCTCATTCCATACCAGGGCTGCACTTTAGGCATAATAGAGGGTGAGTTCGAATGATGGCATAGCCCTAGCTTACGATCAATTTTTTTCAGAAAACCATGGTGTAATCAGTCTACTACATGTGTATCATTTATAAAAAAGTAAGTTTTATTAAAAAAAAGCAGATGGGTTACCTGCTTGAATTTTAGTACAGCAGCCCCGCTGTCACGAGTGGCGTCTCACCGCAGGGACATCTTATCGAGAAATAAGTGTAAAAAAATGTACGCCACTGACTTTTTGTAGCTTTTATTTATTTTTTTAGAATGGAGGAATAAGCAACTGAAAATACAACTTTTTTATTTCCTGTAATTTTTTGTATACTTGCTTCGTTCTCGGGAAAAAAAAAATAAGAAAACCACTTTGTTGCATGTTTCTTGGGACAGAATTTTGAATTTTGACGATTTACTGAGCAAAGACAGTTAAAACTAGAGGCAAGGTTAATTTTACTTTCCCTATCTTAACTTTTTAGGGACTATCTAATGACATTAAAAAGTGGTGGAAGGTGAATGTTGAACCTAAATGTTGGACACCCTGTATCTTAGAAACTATGCATTTTCGGACCCATATTTATAGAGACTTTTTTTTTTCCTTATTTATCAATGAGGGAATCACCTCCTTAAATGTTTTACACTTATTTAGTTACATCCTGTACTTGCTTTAAATCAGATTTAGCATACATAATTGAAGTCCTAAATATTTTTGGAAACCTAAAAAATTTGATTAAAAACGTTACAAAACATACTAATAAACCAGTAAATCGCTGTTGAGCTCCTGCATAATAACTCTGCTACGCGATATAAATTAAATTAGCGGCTATATTGATATGCAAAAGTTACGAAACTTAGAACTAATATAAAAAGTGTATGTGATGTTAAGTAAAGTAATGTCCACCATACTACCAAATGATGCGTGAAATTTAAATTTAAAAACAATTTTTTTTTTTACATAATTTTGATTGTTATTAATATTTAAATATTGCTATATCATTCCCAAACAGCAAAAACTTTCCATTGAGCAATCCCCCATATAAGTAAAGTATGCGCCGCTACTCATATAGCCTTGCTGCCCAGGTTGAAATACAGTACCAAACAGTTAAGCTGAAGAGCGGACATAAAGCATCATGAACCCGTCCGCTTACTTATATGGGGATTGCCCAGCTATTGGCTACCGAGACTACAGGTTTGATTTTATTGGTTGGAAAAAAAAGCACGTGGAACGGGCCTAGTATTGACAAGGATCAAGTGAAATGGCACTAAGTGGGAGGGGCAAAAGGTAAAAAAGTGGAGTTATAATTGCTTTAAATTCAATTTTGCACACATAATAAAGTCTAATTATTTTAGAGAGCAGAAAAATTGATCAGAAAACTTTACAAAATATACCAATAAAAGCAGCAAAATGCTGTTGCGCCCCTTGCATAATAACTTCACTACGCAATATAAATCAAAATTACAAAAACATTAGCGGTTATATTGAAATATGGGAAAGTTACGAGACGATTAATATAAAACGTTTATTTGATGTCAAGCCCATGTGTCCGCCATACTACCAAATAATGCGCAAACTTCAAAATTTTAAAACAAATTTATTTTACACAAAACCGATAGTTATTATTATTTATTATTGCATGTTATATCCACGAAAGTCTGCCTTATCCTCCATGCATTGATATACACCTTACTTCTCTACTCTCTTTTCAAATCTTATTGGCTAGGAAGACCACAGGTTCAATTTTATTTGTTGGGAAAAAAGCACGTGAAACGGGCCTAGTGGATGGGGTCAAAAGAAACGGCACTAAGTGGGAGGGGCAAAAAGTTAAAACAGTGGGGCTTACTATATCAACGTCATGACTACTTGTATCAGATTTATTAAGGAATATATAATTGTCTGTGAAAATAAAATTTAACATTTTTTGGTTTCTATCGCCTACTAAGTAAAAATATATTTTTTTAAGTAGTCCTCAGTGGCCATAAATCATTGTTGCCAAGGCTTGAAATATAAGCGGTTATGTTTTAAACACTGCTCTAGTAATAATTGCTTTAAATTCAATTTAGCATACATAATAAAGTCTAATTATTTTAGAGAGCTGAAAAATTGATCAGAAAACGTTACAAAACATACCAATGAAAGCAGTAAAATGCTGTTGCGCCCCTTGCATAATAACTTCGCTACGCAATATAAATCAAAATTACAAAAACATTAGCGGTTATATTGAAATATGGAAAAGTTACGAGCCGATTAATATAAAACGTGTATTTGATGTCAAGCCCGTGTGTCCGCCGTACTACCAAATGATGCGCAAACTTTAAATTCAAAAACAAATCTATTTTACATAAAACCGATTGTCATGAATATTTATTTTTGAACAGAGATATTTCGGCATATATAATGCTGGCAGCGATACACACATACACATGCCATACGTAGAGCGAAGCGCTGATTTTGACTTCAAAATTAAATATTTTATCGTGTTTCGCCCAACAAAGTTTCAATTATTTTGTTGCCATCAAAATAATACAAATGTCGATGTATAATATCGTTCAAATTGTGTTATACATGTATTAATAATAAAATAAATGTACAGGGTGTTTCCTAATTATTAAAGGGCATATTCTTGAGCCATTTTTATGGAAAAAAGTTTATATATACATGGGTTCTCAAATGTTTCGTTCTCACGATACAGGGTGTTAAACATTTGAAAAAAACTAAAAATGTGTAAAACACTTTTAGTAAAATTTGTTTGACTACATATAAACGTTATTTTATTATATAGTGGTCCTTTGTTACATAATTGCTAATAGGAAGTTATAAACACTTAATTTTTAAAAGAAAAAATATCCTACTGTTTCTTGAATGGTCCAGGAATATGCAGTTTAGCGATTTTTTTTCTGGAAGCCTTAGCCACGTAAAATGTAAAAAAAATTTTATGTTAGGGTGTTTCGTTTTAAAAAATATAAAATTTGCAAAAAAGTCAGTGGTGTACATTTTTTTGTAAAAAATATTAATTTAAAAACTAAGATACGTCCCTCGCCGCCTCTAGTCTCACTAATTAAAATTAATTTAGGGCTAAGTTACCTTCCCATTTTAACAAATACAACAACCAAAATTTATTTATATCAGATAGGCCATGCTTAAGATATTAAAAACCCGATTTTCTTTTTTAAGTTTACCACCCTGTATTTTATAAACAGAGCATTTCCGGACCTTTGTTTATCTAAACTTTTTTATAGAATTGGCTTAGGAATACGAATTTTTTTCGCAATTAAGAATGTATAAAACACTTTTTATTTATAATATATTTTATTTTTACCAAGTGACATGAGAGTTAAATGCCGATTTGAATACAGGGGGCCGTCTATATTATGACCTACAATTACTCTAAAATCCCGCTTAAATATTATAAAATAGGAGCCCGTGAAAAGCAGACCTTTATCATTTAGTGAAAAAGTTTGTCAGCGCATGCTCGCAACATAGGTAGAAGCAATAAGAGACTATAAAGTTTGAGTCATAGTGGCTTTGGCAAGTATCAGCTCAATGGTTATTAAATTAAAAGTTATCTTTTGTCATTTTAAAAAAGCTAAATTTTATATATGTTACTTGGGTACCTATTAGAATATATTTTTAGTCGCCCGACAGTTTTGACAGTTTTAACCCCTTGACAGCAAACATTTCGGGTTGCCATGTAAAATATAGAGCAAGATCCCAGGGCTCTCAGACCTTTCCTATTTTCTCAGAAATAAAATATATCAAATAATGTGGTGCTAGTATATACCATGCATGCAATTTACAGGTACCAGATGCTAAAGGTAGATACAAATACAATAATATTCAATACCTTATTTTATCAGTATTATTGTAATGTAAGTGATTTTTCTCAAAAACGGTTGACTTTGTTTCGAAATAAATGTAGTGTATCTTTTTTATGAAAAGTCCGTTCCTGTCATCCTAGATGCCGTCAAATACAATTTATAGCAAAAATTTGTGAGTTTTAATTGCTTATACGACATACTAAAATTTCATTAAAATATACATCACTTAAAAGTTACGGATAAAAAAAAATGTCAGGGGCCCCTTTCAATTATATGAAAAAATAAGTGATATTTTGACGTCTCCTACACGCCCCCAAGTTTAAGACATATACTTACCGGATACCCTGTATGCATAGCAAGCCTTTTTGTATGTCTGGGGAAGTGTTAGGCCCCTCTGATTGGTCTGGCTCCTTGCAAAAATTATTATTAAATTAGTTTCCTTAGAAATGTATATATAAAAATAAAAACTGAGATTGTAAGTAAAGTTACTATATTTTTTAGAAATTTTAACGCGCCTGGTATAAATTATTGTCGCCGAAATGAGTCTGGCATCAGACGAGTATTTATTATGAATGAGAGAGAGAGAGAAGAGAAAATGAGAAAAGTCTGAGGGCACTGGAATCTTGGACTATAATATTTACTCTGGATAGGCTACGCCTAACGATATATATACTGTGAATAATAAATAACTTTTTAATTATTTGTCTGATCAATACCCTAGTTTAATAAGAATATTGGTGTGATCTGGTTGCTAGGACTAATCGAATTATTTTTTAGCTTTTAGTACATAACCTACATATTATTTTGATTGTAATAAAACCGTTTAAATATATTTTTTTGCATATATAATTTTTTTTTGCATAGATAACTCTCTACTTTATTCATCTTTTCTTAAATTTGTTTATTTATTGTATTTTTAAGCAACAAAATAAAAACGGTATATCGTTGATTTTTAGGAGTATTGTATCTTGGGTTTTGTTTTTGTTTTGCAAATTAATAATATTAATCCAACCATTATTAAACAATTAAAAAAATATATTTTATAAATTTTTAAAATTTTAATATGTCGACAGAGCAAAAGTTTGTGGTATAAGGTGTTTTAGGAAATTAAGTTTACGTAGAGTGTGTCCAATCTAACTCGTTCATATTTTAAATATCTATACCTTTTTAATTTCTTAACCTAAAAAATGGATTCAAAATTGATTCGCCAGGGATTTTAAACTTGTCGGTTTTTGGCGTCAAAAGTTCGCGCAAACAAGTTGGTTAGTTTGGAGGGATGTTTGGTGAATTGTTGCAAGTCTGAATGCGGCTTAAGCTTAGTCCTATTAGTTAGTATAGTGGAAATTACATATAATATTTTTCAGATATAAATAATTGTCATATTTCCGAAAGTATTAAAGCTAGATATATCAAATGTAGTATTTTTGTAAAGGTTTCTAAAATACTTTTTTAAAGGTAGTATAATATACAGGGTGTCCCTCTATATTATATTGTTGATAATTTGTTTTTTTTTATCTTTACAACAGAATAAAAACTTGTTAATACAGTGTACAAGTTGGATTTTGGATCATTTTTTTAGGTTAAGAAATAAAAAGTTATAGACATTTAAAATGTGGACAAGTTAGATCGGAGGCACTGTACATATGTTATTGTTTATTGATGTTGTCCAATTTATTTAAATCCATGTTATTTATGGTCCTTTAAAAAGCTCTTGTTCTATTATTCCTTATTTTTAAACATTCATCATACATACGCTAAATACTGATTTTTATTGTGTTTTGCCTTCACAAAATTTTTGATTTTTGTTTGCTAGGAATAAAATAAAAATGACAATGTTTGATATTGGTTACCATGCATTTAATAAAGGCAAAATTAATAGATGCAGTAAAAATAGAAATAATGAAAAATCTTTTAAAATGTTGTGCTATGTTTGCTAATCGTTTGTTTTGTATTTAAACATACCGCGGTTTAATAAATGTATTACAATATTTTTTTAAAAAGTATTTAGGTCACTTTTAATTAACTACTAAACCTAATCTAATCAAAAGTATTACACTGGATGTCCGCCCCCTTTATTTATTAAACAGATTAATGGTGATAATACAAAGGTTTAGACAAGAATTATATACTTTTAAAATAAAACACACTGTAAATTCTATTATGCAGGATGCTTTAAAACAAATGCAAAACATTTTAGAAGGTAATTTTTTGTTTAAATTAAATGATAGTTTACTTTATAAACATAAGGTCAGAAATCAAAAAATTCACAAAAATCGCAAAATATTAGGTTTTTACTTTTAATCTCAAAAACAAAAAGTGCTAAAATAATGAAACCATACAAATATATTACCAATATAAAAATACACTTTCTAAATATTTTAGAATTTTTTTTAATTATTGGAAGTGGTAGAAATGGACTACCCCTATCGTTCTTGCTAACCAAATTTAAAGAGAAATTTACGCAACGGCGAAAAATGTAAATTGGTTCATATAAAAACCGTACACCTGTATTTTTTATTTAACTTACCAATTATTATAAAAACAACAATTTATTTTATAAAGAATCTATTTATCTGCTGTCACCTAAATAGGTGTTTGTAATATGTTTTAATTTGGCAATACTTGGTGGTTTAAATACAATACTGATTTTGATTTTAAAAAGAAAAAAATTACTGTTACATTTTTTTGCGATATCTTACCAGTGGTCGAATTTTTGAGCCCATGTTTATAAAGCAACCAACCCTTAATTTTAGACAAGGAATCACCCCTAATTTTTTTTGCAATTGCTTAGAAACACCCTGTTTATTAAAGATCTAAAGGATCTTTAAGAATAAAACACAATAATAATTATTAAGGGTGTTTAAAATGGGTGCATTTTTTTCTTGAAAGTGAAGCTAGATACAAAGAAATTAAATAGAAAATAAAAACTTGCATTTTTAATTGCTTAATTGAAAAAATATAAAATATATTGGCTGTTGTGTCTACTGAGACGCCACTGTGCCAAATCATATTTTTTTTAAGCGCCTTATTGCAACAAATAAGTAAACAAAATTTTATTTAAATCAGCTAAAGGGATTTTAGGAGAGTAATAACATAATGATTTTTTTATTTTATTGCTCTGTATCTCGGTAAGAAAGCATGTCCGGGTATATGTTTATAGGGACTTTTTTTATAAAACGACATAAGAAATCACGTCCCGAAGTTTTGTACCGTAGTTTGGATTGTTTCACGACAATTCGAAGCGGACAATATATTTTTAAATTTATTTATTTATAATAATACTTTGGCCGCAATAAAAAAAAGATTGAACTCACCAGAATTAACCATGACCCTCCCAATATGACAGATTTGCATGACCATCCGTAGCGCTTTAAACCAAATAAATTACACGCACAAAAGAAAAAAGTCAGTTCGGGTAAAGGTTAGTTTATATTTATAAGGTTGCGACACATCCTTAAGTTTTAGGCGGTTCGAGGTCGGGGAAGCAAGGAAGGGCACTTCACGGAGGTAAGTTGGCAAGACTGGGTAAAATCAAAGCTGATGACTAACCAGTGGCGTCTTGAATTTGCGCATTTTATTTTGCATTGTTTTGGAAGTGATATTTATTTAAAGATGTTATTCCAAATGTTTTTTATTTAAAGTAAAAGAATTTACAACTTAAAAATAATTAAAAACTATTGTGTAAACGGTTGTTCTGCGTATACAGTAAACTCTATATCTCTGGCACTGAACAATATGGCCGAAAAATTGGAGATGTGACGTCATAACACGTCAAAGCAATATGGCCGAATGTCGCGACCCTATATAGACCGACTTTGAGTTCGGGTTAGTTCTGATTACAAGTGCTTTTAGTGTAGTCTTACTTTACGGATATCCGTGGATTAAGTAACAGTTACGGCGAAGAAATAATAGTGTGCATTTGTGGGTAAAAAAACACACACAAAAATAAAGGTTGGGATTGTTAACAATTTTTTGTGACTTTTACGAATTTTTCAGATATAATCGTGGATGTAACCTCATGCCAAATATTAAAGACTATACTGAATATTACCGAGAGCCATGGATTTTAAGATATTTAACCATAACTAGTAAAATTATTGTCCAGTTTAGTTATTGATTTTGAAGTAACAAATCATGCTTCATGATTTTTGTTTACTGTTAATTAAAAAGTTTGATGTTATTAGTTTACGTAGCACTTTAAATACAATATGGTCAAGAACATTTTATTAATGGAACCTAATAATTAAAATATATTTATAGGAACCAAATAAGGTATAAAAGACAAACGAGTTTGCATATATAAAAGTTATTTTTAATTCTAAAAATGTTTCTTTATGTTATTTCTTTTAAATTTTAAAAACTTTCCTCTTAAACAAAATTTATATTTGTTTTGGATACCTCGTATATCACTGAAAACAATAAATATCTACTGATTGCATTTTAAATTTTGGGCCATGCAGAACTTTTTACAAAGAATATTTCTTTACGTAAATTAAAAAATAAAAAAGTTTTCCGTATGTAGACAACTCGGGCGGACACACTGTATAAGGTCTATTCTATCTATCTAAAAAGTATTTTTTGTTCTATTATAACCAGCAATCTAAAACCAATTTAAATTTTAAGCTTTTTGTTATTAATAAAGCATTATATTTTTAATTTAATAAAAAACGAGCTCTATTTTTGCCAAACTTGAATTTTATTTTAATAGCCCCATTTTACGCAAAGGCTAAATTATAAACTCAATTAAATAACATAATTACAAAGCATTAAAAGAAAATATTTAATTATTTTGATTTAACAGTGCTAGGCATATTTTTTTAACTAATTTTAATTAACCATACAAAAGCTAATATAAAATATAAAAATGTTTCCAGCCTATTATTTTTAAACCCGTATTTTATATCCAGCACGTGCAATTGCCCAAGTAACAAATGTCGGCTGAACTTTTAATTTAAAAATAATTTAATTTTACATGCGACCGATTGTCATAAATATTAAAATATTGCGATTAAAAAAATAAATGCCAGAAATGACATTTACGTGCAATACAGAAAATAAAGTACATTGTTAAAAAAACACAACTTTAAATTATAAGCCTTTTCTGTAGGTTATTTAAAAACATATAAATTCCTGTTTAATTTGTAATTTCGACAAATATTTAGTTGTTTAACGAATTATACCAAAAGACTTAAACAAAAGTTCTAGCGTTTGCAAATGAGAAATGTCTCTTGAAATTTAATAGTTAATTTTTAAATACCCACTTGTATATTACATCACCATTAGAAGATATTTTAAAGAGCTTTAAAAAATACCACATTTAATATGTCTATCTCTAATGGTGTTAAAAATATGGCCATCTAAGTTTGAAAATTATGGTAAATTTTCATTTCCACAGTCTACAGCTACAAGCTATAAGCTTCGTGTCGAAGTTAAAATAGACATCTACTATTTTTTAGATTTAAGTGGCCATATTTCCAAAACTATACGAGAGAAATATATCAAATGTGGTATTTTCCTAGAGCTCTTTATTTGTTTATTGGTGATGCAATATACAGGGTATTATATTTTAAAAATGCCAGTTTACCATCAAATTCCCGAGGATGGCCATATGTCCGAGACTATTAAAAATTGGATATAACACATAAAGACTCTTTTTAATGCTCTATGGTAGATATTTTAAAGGGTAATATAATATACAGGGTATTTTATTTAAAAAAGGTTATTTTTTGCAATAACTAAAAATCCGACGTTTAATTTTGTTGCAGCATGTTAATCAACGGAAGAAGTACTACAACTTTACTCATTTGTATCTCCAATAATAAAGAAGTTGGCAATGGTGCCGACTTAAAAATAATCACCCTGTACTATTTAATTTTAATTTTTGTTTAAAATTTTTGTATAATCCTACCATTTATACAGAGTGAGTTTTTAAAATTTACAATGGCTATTTTTTCTAAACTATGACAAATATTAAATAATAAAAAATATTGTTTCTATAAAACCGGGGGAATATAAATGACGATGTTTTTAAAACTCCCCTATCAACCCCTTAAGCTGCACCTCCAGTCACTTAAAATTTTTAAATGACAAACCCCTGATGTGGCACCTCTCTGGAAAGGTTATGAAAAATGTTTATCCTTGGTCATAAAAAAATTGTTAAAAATCCAATACTACCCTTAAATTTTAGAAAAATCATACCTTATTATTAGTAAAGAATATTGGAAAATAGCCAATTAAATTAATAAAAAAATGATTACAACCTAATAATAAATTAAATTAATAATCCTTAAAACTTACCATAAAAAAATTCTGGTTAGTTTTGGTTAGTTCATTTTCCGAATTTTGCCTAGAAAAAAATTAATAGTAAATGGTTTTTGTTGTTAAGCGCTTGTGCAACAGAACTAACCAGAACTTCTTTTAAGTGCGGGTTAGCTTTGCAGGAGTATTATTTTAATTTATTATAAGTTTTTAATAAATTTTACATTAATTTAATTGGACATTTTGTGTTAGTCTTTATTTATAAGTATGATTTTTCAAAAATTTAAGGGTAGTATTTGATTTTACCCCAACTTTTTATAGTTAACGAAAAGCATTTTTATAAGCTTTCCAGAGAGTTGCCACATCAGAGGTGTTGCCATTTAAGATTTTTAAGTGACTCGGGGTGGAGCTTCAGGGGTTCATAGGTGTTTCGAAAAATACGTCATTTATATTCCCCTTGGGTTTTATAGAAACGTTATTTTATTATTTTTTGATATTTGCCATAGTTTACAAATTATAGCTATTGTAAGTTTTAAAAACTCACCCTGTATTAAAATGCACAAAATCTTGACCTTATACTGGCACAAAACGGTATAAAAAGACAAATAAAAGAAATAATTTAGTTTGAAGTAAGGAATTTGCGCATTTTAATATGAATAAAAAGATCCCACAAGAAATTAAAAACAAAAATAAAAATTAAGTACCTATCTCTACTTTTAAAAAGACACTTCTTAAATGTGCATTTCCTAAAAATATTGTTTATTATTTTCTATTCAAAAAATATGTCATAAGCCATTGTTTTTTTTTATTAAGGCCTTTACCTTTGTTGCCGTTATTTTTTATACTTACCGTTAAATGCAGAAATTTTAATTGTTAAATCATATTCGTAATAGATATAGAAATAATTTTTTGGGAGTTAATAAATGCCTTGTTTTTAAAAATTAAAAATATTTTTTTAATAAAAAGAAATAATAAAAATAATAAAAAAATTAAAACATTTACAATGTGTTTAATTTAAAATATATATGCCGCCCTATATCTAAAAATATATTTTTTTTATTATAAATATTTCAAAAATCTTATATACTCCTACGTTAAAAATAAAAAAGTTATTGAAAATAGGCTGATGGAGATATGACGATTTTTTTGAGAATTTATTTGGTTGTCCTCAGTGATTTGAGACACCTAGATTGGAAATAAACAAAATAATCTCGAGGCTCAGGCCCACAACTTAGATTTTTATTTTTTCTTATTGACAAAGTAAGACATGGAACCCACACCAAATACCGGGTGCCTACGAGATCACTTTTCGGTTACCATTTTCCTTATCGATACTGACAAAACTTGGTGGGGTTGTTACACTAACAAAAAGTCATTTTTAGGTGTATATGATGAGTTTTTACGACTTGACCGGAACTTTTGATTTCCAAATAGTACACCCTATATTTTTTTGTTTTTAGGATTCTCCAGATTATTTTTAGTCAAAATACAATATTTTTTAAAGAAATTTTGTTTAAATTTAATTTTTAAATTAAATTTTTATTTTTATCTACAGTGCTATAAATCATTCTACATTACCCCTTATACTTTACTTACTTTTGGAAAAATACGAAATCGATTTTATCCTTTTAAACTTTTTTACTAGAGGCTCTAAACTTTATTTTTAGGTTTTTTACCTTAGTTCAAAAACCAAAATAGAACCATATTACTTTTATATTATTTTTAATGCAGCAGCACTACGACACTTTACTTTATCTTTTTTAAAAACAACATTTATTATGTTAAAAAAAAGTATTTTTGATGGTTGACATTAAAACAGAAACTAATAGAATATGTTGTAAAAACTAATGTTTTTATTTCTTTAACTTTTAACGGAACACAAGCACTCTTTTTCTACATAATAAATGTTGTTTTTTAAAAGAAGATAAAGTGTTGCAGTGTTTTACATCGTTGGATTCTCATTGAAATACTGCATTTACAAATATTTTGAAAGTAAAATGGTCCTATTTTGGTTTTTGAGCTAGGATATAAAAACTAAGAATATAAAGTTTAAAGCCCTTCAGTAAAAAGATTAAAAGATAAAATTAATTTTGTATTTTTTCGAAAGTAAGTAAAATATGAGAAGTGATTTTAGAATGACCATGGCACTTACTCTAGATGAAAAAGAAAAATTTAATTTAAAAATAAAATTTGACTAAAATCTGTTTTAAAAATATTGTATTCAGGGTGAGTCAGAAGTCCAAAATGCTCATTTACTTGTTATCCATTACACTTTTGTGACTTCTTTTTTGTAGGTATATAGCCAAGCATAAACCTCATATTTTAAAAATATCCTAATAATTTCAGGGTTGCTTACATAAGCGTGACTGCATAAAGTATTTTTTTATTAAATGAAATACCCTGTATTTATTATTTTTGTTAAATTTATCGTTACATTCTAACACTATTTTTTATACCTTATACAGGCTGTTACAAATTTAAGGAACACCATTAGGATCTCGGAAACGGTAAAAGATACAGGGTGGGTTAAATTGGGCCAAAGTTGCGCATTTTTATGCTTAACATTATTCCGTTTTAAAAATTTGCAGCCGCTCCGGAATTATCTGGCAAATACCAAGATTTTGCAAAACAGTTTCTGTTGTTTTCTCGGTTTATTTAAATAGATATTTTTAAACTAAGGAGACACTTACATTGTTACTTTTTCTGTTTTATAAAATTATGTTACTAGATTTAAAATCCGACGTTTCATCTTAGAGCCACCATCATCAACTTTCTTTTTAATAGGCGAAATATTTGGTTTTAACCTCAATACACTCGTATTTTGATTAAAAACACAACGATATACCAAACATTACATGTATGCGATATTTCGGACAAAATAACCATCATCCACTCTTTTTCCATGTTAAATTACGTTTTTATTCCAAACGATTTTGGAAATTTCCATTTAAAGGTAAGTATGCATCCATTTATTTTTATAACTACCCATTTTTATTCCTTTTAATAATTTATTTATTCCTAATTTAAATTACAAGGAAATTTACATACATTTACTTATACGTAATAAAATAAAGCCTATAATTTAATCAAACACCTCTATTAACTTTATCGTAGCCTGCCATAAAAAAAGCATGCATACGTTTTTTTATCTTTGGATAATCCACGAAGGCTGAAAGCCTAAATACTAACGTACCGTGGGTGTCTTAAGCAGGGTACGAGGAAGTTTGTTAACACGGGACTTAAAAACTTGAAGATTTGGGGGGAAGGAAAGACCTCCGCTGGCAGCAGGTTCCACAGTCTAGAAACTCTAGGGATAAAAGAACGAACGAAATGGGAAGTTCGGGACCTGTCCAATTGAACTGTATGGGGATGCATACGCGCGGCACCACGAGTTTCTCTGTTGGGAACTGCAAGAGGAGGGACTATACTGGACAATTCGTCGGAGCAGAAGCCGTAAAAGTATCTATAGAAGAGCGATAGATCTCCCACAGCTCGACGATGAGCAAGAGAAGGAAGTCTTTGAGTAAGTAAAGGATCATTAATAAGACGAACAGCCCTTCTTTGAATGGCATCAATAATGCTGAGGGTTGTAGGGGATGCCATTCCCCAGACATGAGAACAATATTCCAGAGAGGGTCGAATTTGGGACACATACAAAGTGTATAAATTGGAAGGAGAAAAATACTTTTTGGCTCGGAAAAGAAATCCAAGCTTTTTGAAGCCGAGGTGGCTATAAATACAATGTGTTTATGCCAGTTAAGGTTATTCTCAAATGTGATGCCCACAAGGTTAAATGTGTCCCCGCTCTGCAAAACCTGGCCACTCATAAGCAAACGGAAATTTCCCCGAACATTTGGGGTAAAATCGTTATTTGTAATGGCGAAACGGTGAATGATAACGGTTCGAAACGTCGCACCAATGTAAATTGTGATATATCGTTGGTTTAAGAATTAAATTACTAGTTTACTAAGTTTAAGATCAAATATTCCGCACATTAAAACAAACAAAGTTGATGATGGTGGCTCAAAGACGAAACGTTGGATCCTAAATTTAGTGAAATCATTTTGTAGAGCAGAAAAAGTTGCAATGTTAATGTGTCGTTAGTTTTAAAATATCTTATCAAGTGCACTAAAAAAACTGTTTCGCTAAATTTCGGTTTTTGCCGGATAATTCCGGAACGGCTGCAAATTTTTAAAATTTAAAACGGAATATTGTTAACCATAAAAATGCCCAATCTCCTATCATTTCCGAGATCCTAATGGTGTTCTTCCAATTTGTAACTGCCTCCATAGTGTTAAATTTAAATATCTTTTTCAAAAAATAAAAAATTTAGAAAATTTTTCCTAACACTACCATTTGCCCAATTTTGAATTTGTTAAAGTTGTCTGGGCAAACAGTTACCTTATAAATCATATTATTTGTACATTTTATTACGTATTTTTTTTTTAATTATTTAGGGTGTCGAGGAAACAGTGGTAAAATTAAAACCTCAAAAGCTTTTTTTTAATGAAACACCATGTATTTGCTTAATATTATTATTAGGTACAAGGGCTTTTTACCATTTATTATTTATTTTTATACCTAAAAGCTTGGCAAATTTTAAATATAAAGTTTTCCACATTATCCGAATATGATGTGCATACTAAAAATTCCAAACTCAAGTAAAATGTCACGTAGCTATATTTTAGAAATAAAGAGGCCTCTGTGTTATCTAAAATATCCATTTTCTACATAGAACCCCTCTTATTTTATACTATAAAAATTTTGTTGAAAATATATAAACACGAATATAGGGAGAAACTTTGGTATCTGTGTGCAAACTTATATTTTTCGGTGCTTCTAATGTATTCGTAATAAAACTTCTCTATTGGTAATAAAGAAGAAAAATGTACAAAAAGTTTTTGTATCCAAAGTTATGTTTTTCCTAATATTACTTTTCGAACTGTTTACGATTTTTATACATATTTGTGTTTTTATATTCACGAAAAATATACGGATAAGCTACTTAGATATATGAGTTCACATTTTTTATTAGGAAAATTTAACATACTTTTTCCTTAAGATGTATAGTTTAAAGATACCACTTAAAAATAAATTTTAACAAGAGTATCAAAACAGTCATCAAAATATTATTTCAAGTCAAGGCACTACGACCTTTACCTAAAAAAGCCAGTCCTATGCCCATCAAATTTCCCACTTAATATTTAGTAATTTTCTTTGTTTTAAAAACAGTTATATAGGGTGGCTAAGCCAATAATTTTTAATAATTTTTGGAAAAACTCGAGACTAGATGATAAAACGCATTTTTCTAATCAAGAGTGTTTCTGTTTAGGTTTTCTTTTTGTCTTTCAGACGTTTGATACACAATGGAAAATAATTAAAAGCTAATATAAAAACTTTAGGCATTTTTTCTTATTTTATTGATTTTTAAATATTAACTTTTTTTAAATTAACATTGCTGTACAGGGTATTTTTTATTTATTTTTTTTTTAAATTATAGTAACCGATACAAAGAGGCTAAGATGCGTGTCCCTTTTTTTACTGTTTAGTTTAATCCTAAAACAAAATCCATATATTTAATAAAGGAGAATTGTGATATTTATATGTGTTTAATTTAGCTAAAAATATTTGTACCGTTATATTAACTATCCAAATTCACTATAAAAATTACTCGCGCTCTCCCACTAAAAGATCCTTTCCTTTAGACAAGATAGTTAATACCACAAACGGAAATAAAATTTAATTCAATTAATATACTACTATCTTGAATAAAGAACAATTTTTTTATATGTAATATTAACTGTATTCAATTAAAGAACTATTTTCTTCATATGAGTGTGCCTAAATTTTAACTTTTTGACAGTTAAGAGAAGAATTCCTACTAATCATGTCATTTAACGCTTAACGGAACCTCTCCAGTAAGCGTTTTGCCGAACCTCATCTTATTTAACTCAGACTTATTAAACTCGCTCTACCGGGTCCACGATGAATAACACGAATATTAAGAGTATCTTATAAGAAAAACTTCTTTGTTTGACGGTAATAAAATCTTACCGTTAATACGGTACTGAAAAACATCAATTAGTAAATACTTATATTAAAGAAATGTTTTTTGGACGTAAAGGGAAAAGATATTGGTATAGGTTTGCAAAGTTTTACTAGAAAGTATATATGTTTTCATCTAAAGGAAACAGGTCATTTATTTGAATGTAGTTAATATATACAACTTTATATTATTTTGCATTGTTCTAAACAGCGAAACTTACAACAAAAAAAATATTGGCTATAAAATTTATTGTTTAAAGGATGTGTATATAAAAAAATCCATTTTAACCAGAAGAATACTAAAACATTTATCAATTAAAACAATAACCACCAAAAATAAATTAATTTTTAATAGCAACTAAAAAACTTAAATTAAACGTCCATATTTTTTTGCGCTGGTGTTTATTCACAAATTGTGCTTGCTATAATGTTTAATGCACTTTGGACTCAACTTGTTACCCAACTTTTGGTGATATAAAAGTAAAAACTTACTAACTCACTTAGTTACTCCGTGTTATTACAATCCTAAGTGGGTTCTTGCCGACTTGACTACGAGCCTTCACAGGTCCCTGTCCCTCATAAGGTCCATTTCATTTTCTATATTCATAGTTTTTAGATCCTTACCAACATTGTCTCTCCATCTAAGGCGGAGCTGTCCCCTTGGCCGTTTTCCCATTAGGATCTCCTCCCAAACATGTAAATATTTGGTACCTACATCTTTAAAATTTAAATAAAATTAATTTGCTTTATTTTTTTATCTAATAAAAAAATAAAGCAAATTAATTGAAAGACTACAAGCTAAGTCCAAAGTGTATTAAACAGAAGGAAAATTTTGTAATTTAACACCGGACCAAAAAAAATGACAACTTGTTATAATTGTGTAGCTGCTATTTAAAATGAATCTATTTTCTGTGGGTATTGTTTTATTGTAATAAATGTTTTGATATTTTGTTAGATTGGTTTTTTATACATACCCTTTAAAAATAAATTATTTTTAATTTAATATATGGTGTACAATTTTTTTATGTTAGTTTTTGTTAGTTTTTCTGTTTAGAATAACGAAAAATATTAAGTCATAGACCTTAGACTATTAGAATATGGCCGGGATAATCCATGCACTGAAGCCCCTTGGCCTATTGTGCGCCCTGTCTTTTTACGTCTTGGTGATGTCAGCCAGATGGGACTTACAGCTTAACGTGGATTCCGAACCACGGTCCTATGATCGACAACTTAAGACCTCGTCCCCACCCAGGGGGCACTACTGAACCTACCAAGTGAGTGAGGTCCGCATGTCTACGGTTGCGCAGGACGCCTGCAAAGTGTTTTCCTTCGCCCTGATCCTTTGGTGGCCTTCAGCGTCGATATATTTTGCACTTTGTCCTTCCGGTGATATATAAGTATTTGGCCTCGGCAGGATTCAAACCCACCTCACGTCCGTTGTGCGCTAAACGACTTAGCGCCTTACACGCTAAGCCATCACCGGACTTATATATTGTTATAATTGCAAAAAAAATCAATTTTAGTCTTATTTAAAATAATGCAAGTTTGGATTATATCTAAAAATTAAAACATATAATTTATTTTTATTTAATGTTTATTTTGATCTCCATTAATGTCCGAGTAATATGACATAATAAAAATTTACGGATTTAGAGAACCACCCTGTATCTTTCAAGCAAATCAAGTTAGCTTGTATTTAATTGCGTCAATAAACTAAACACTAAAAAAGAGGAGAGGACACGGATTTTAGTTTTTTGTATCTCTTAACATTTAGCCTATCCCTATAATCTTCAAAAAACCACCCTGTATAATTAATTTTATTATACATACATATTTAAAAAGTTACCACTCAGTTATCTGCGAAAAAAGAGCAGATTTGAAAAAATGGTCGAAACACGCTAAGATATTTATTAAAGGGAAAAGTTTTTACCAAAAATTGGACCTCCTTCAACATCCTAGCCACGAGGACCCCACCCAAAAATTTTAAAATAGAAAGTGGGTTCGACTAATACATAATTTTAAAGCTCCTAACGAGTACTTTATAACCCCAGAATATAAAGTCAAAATCTTTACCTACTACAAAATAGCGGTACTTTAAAAATTACTTAAATATCTGATTGGGTTGGCCATATTTCTGAAACTAATAAAGTAAGACTTACTTAATGGGGTATTTTCTGCCTGGCCCTGGAGACTCCCTAGTCTCCAGGACCAACTACGCCCCTTCAACCCCTGGTTGAAGGGGCGCCGTTCAATTTTTGTAAAAACGTTTCCTTTCAATAAATATCTTGATGTGTTTCGGCGATTTTCTCAAATATGTCCCTTCGTAGAAAACTGAGTGGTAATTTTTAAATGAACACCCTGTATAAAAAAACAAACATACGGGAACGATTCAATAACCTACTTTTTTAAAGGTTGGTTAAAAAACAAAATACAATCACATTATTTATAAAACTTTCTAGTTAAATTAAATTAAAGTCTGATATTTAAGCAAACACATTTTTTCAGCGGAAACTTATCGCATAACCACTACTCATATCATATTATTTAAGTTTAGGAAGTTCGATTTCAAATTTTATGCTACGATAAATTTTCTTTATAACGCACAGATAAAATGCAAATTTATAAATAGTGTAAATCGCCTGGAAAAAGTTGATTTCCTATCCCATCAAATAAAGAAAATTCAGAAAGGGTGAGGCAAGAAAACCGAACGCCCTTATCGGCAGTCTAAGAATATTTATTAGATAGGGTAAGCTTTGAATAAAAACGGGTTTAAGAAATAATTACTAACACAAAGCACAGAACAGCCGTCTGTTTAATCGAATATAAAGCATAAAACGATTTAATAATGAAAAAATAAATCAGCAGGGTTGGTAAAATAATCGTCTAAATATTATCAGTTACAAAGACTCTTAAATAAATATGCCTGAGAACAGGGTGTCTGCTTATTAATGGTGCACACAAAAACCACATATTCAACATATTATCATCATCATCATCAAAATATAGTCGGAAACCCTTTACATAATTTTGTATACAGACTGTCCACTAGTGGGGTTTACAAGAGGACAAATAGACCCAAAACTTCATATTTAAAAAAAAGTCATTCTTCATAAAAATTTGTGTTTAAAAATAAAATATGATTTACGAAAAGAAAATGTTGATTTGGTATACAGGGTTTGCAAAAAATTAAAAAAAAACATGATTTTTCTCCTCAACTTTCTTTATTTTTGGTTTTTAGATAAAATATCATTTAAAACAATAAGTATATTATTATTTGTAATCGATGAAAACAATAATACATTTTTTTATTGAACTCCAATATTTGGCTAAAACTCCTTTATCACATTTGTTAAAAGCTTAAAAATTGTGTAGGAATTTGGAGAAAGCAGGTGTTTGAAAACCAAATTATAGGAGTTTTTGTTTTAAAAATTTAAAATATATATCAATTTTGATAACCTTAAATTCAGTTTTTGTAAACTTTTTAATACCCAAGTAACAATAATAAAGTCGTTTAAAAATGTTATTTTAATAAATTTTCTTCATGACATTTGCATAAAATTTAAAATAAAGGTAGCTGACTTTTTGAGACAATTCACGTTTCCCGAGGTTTTGCGTACCCTGTATACCAAATCAACATTTTTAAAGAAACTTTACATGAAAAATAAGTTTTTCTTAAAAAATTATTTTCCACTTGTCCTTTTGTTAAAATATAACCTCTTTTTGTTTCGAACCTCTGAAAACTTTATTTTATGAAAACCGTGTATATGTTTACATCTTGGATTTTAAAAACATTTGCATACTTTTTTTATTTTTACTTTTTATATTCTGCTTCTCTTTAAATTTTAATAATTTCTAACTTAATAATAAATAAAATAATACTTAATCAATTTATACCCTTAACTAGTTTAATTTGAAATTTCTCGTAAATTGTAGATAATTGGCTAAATACATCGTTATGGTTAATGTAATAAATTATAAAGCAACTGTTAATTTTATTCATTTAAAAACGACAAATGAAAAGAAAAATAATTGTTTTTATGAGGAAGTTCAAATATACTTTTTGAGAACTTATATCACAGTGTTATCTAGTGTTGTCGCCGAATGTCTCTAGTTGATCGTTAAGTTCTCGTTTTTTGTCTTCTTATTTTTTGGGGTTAAAAAAATATATTTAATAACACCAGTAGATCTTAATTTATTTTCTTATCGTTTACCAAAATTTCTCAAAATTGTAGTTTGCCGCAAGAAAATTACCAAAACTTAGAAAGAACGAAAGAAAAGATTTATAATTAAATAATATAAACTTTATTTTTATTCGGTACTTGGGAAATATTAGAGGTTAATAACGGATTTTTCTCTTTTTAGACAAATATTATTCGATGTTGCCTTATTTCGTATGATCGACAAATTGTCGATCGCGAGATTGAAGTCAAAAATTGTTTGAGAATACCACCTGCCGAAAGTGTTCGACATAAACGTGCTACATTTCTTGCAAGTGAAATTTTCATGCGAGATTCAGAATTCGGGCCCAGTTTAGATTAAAACACAAAAATAATATACTGTTAGCAATTATTGTATACAAAGCATTATTACCTTTGTTTCAGTTTCGCACTACAGTATTGCTTACTACCATCTACAATTTTCTTTTGATGACCCTATTAGAATAATCATTTAACTATGCATTTTTAAGCGGCGGCATTGTTAAAATTTCATTTATAAATACTTTAGTGGCAAACATTCTTTTAATACTACACATTTGATATACTGGGTTAGTAAAAAGTACCGCAACTTTTAAATATTTTTAAAACCGCTAAAGCTCCATTTACCAAATTTGGTATCTAAGGTGTTTTGGACATGTGGAATTAATAGTTTATATCGGTACTGTTGTCAAATTTCCTATTTTTGTGCTACAAGTCGTATTTTTTCAGTTTTTTAAATGGAATGCCCCATTTATTGTTATTGCATTTAATTGGACAGATCAAATTTAGTAAGTTTCTAAATTTTTAAAATTCTGTCTCTATTAGTTGTTGAAATATGATACACTACAATTTCCGCAAAAATTAATTTAGGGCCAAATATTCTTTACCGCAGAGCTATGTCCACAAAATTCGGTATTTAGGGGTTTTGGCATTCTAAATTGATCAGTGTTATCAGCGTAATTGTCAAATGTTAATAGAATTGCGATGTTTTCATATCTTTGTAACTGATAAAGATTAAATTTTAAAAGTTTGAAATCTTATTTAAGTTGACACGCTTTTTTATTGCACTTAAAATAAATTAGGCTTTTTGTTTAAATACCAAAAATATTAAATGTAGCGCAAAACTGGAAAATATGGCAACAATGACAGTATCACTGCTCAATTCTACTTACCCAAAATCCTTAAATGCCAAAACTTGTAAATGCAGCTAAAGTGGTTTTAGAGATATTTGGGCGCATCTGAAGTTTTTACCTAAAATGTGGTATTGTCATATCTTGACAGCTAGTAAAAATAGAATTTTGAAAAATTGTGAACTTACTTTTAGCCTGTGCAATTTACTACAATGAAAATAAATGGGATATTGCATTTAAAAACACGAAAAAATACGTGTATATCAAACAGGAAAACTGGCAACGGTGTCGATATTACTTTTAAATTTTTCATGACCGATACCTTCCACATACCAAATTTGGTAGATGTAGCTTTAGCGGTTTGAAAGATATTTAAGAGTTGCAGTACTTTTTGCTAACCCAGTATTCTCGCAAGCTCAGCGTTCAATACACTGACGATGTGTTTGTTCCAGTATTGCACACCGCGTTTTGGGGGGCTTATATGACCATCTACATTAGAAACTATGGACAGCGTTTTTGTCGCGGCGGCGGCGTCTCAAAACGCTTCTAAAGCATTTTTAAAATCAGTTGCTGTCGCGGGTCGCAGGCCCGGCTATTACTGCGTTTTCGGATCACAACGTTTATGTCACCGCGACCAGAGGACAACTTGCCATAGCCTTAAGCCGTAATGACGCCATAAGATTAAAATATATATACATATATATATATATATATATATATATATATATATATATATATATATATATTATATATATATATATATATATATATATATATATTATATATATATATATATATATATATATATATATATATATATATATTTAAATTTTTCTTGTTTTCTTGGACTTTAGGATTATATATTTTTATGTTTTTACTTTTCTTGGGGTTTAAGTCCTTTTTAAAAAAATACTTTTCTTTTCTTATTTTTGTTGCATTTATTGACGTTTCGGTACTATTTGACCTTCATCAGAAATAGAAATACAGTTTTTCACTAAGCGCTAAAAATATGACAGTAATAAATATCTAAATCTAGAAGCTAACAACTAATGTTTACCTTAAACAATTTTCTAGAACTGCTCTTTTTATGTGTTGTAGAATTTCCTTACATAGCACTTTTTTCTTTTTGGTTTGTACATGTTTGCACTGTTACACTAAGGATAGATATGAACTGAGAGCTAGAGCCCAGGGTACATATTTCAGTTTGGGAGTTTTGGGTTGAATTAATAATTTAGGTAACAGAGGTAGGAAGGTTTTATGGCAAGGATGACGGGTTTTCCAACTAGTTATTTGTTATTGTTTGAGGGACCAGTCCTATTTTTATTTGGTATTTAGAGTATTTATTATTATGTTGGTTTGCGTTTTTTACTGGGTGTTTATTTTATAATGTTGTGGTATATTTTGCTAAGTTGTTTTGTATCTGTTTTTGCGTTTATGGCGTTTTTGTTTTTGGATTTCGATCATTCTAGAAATTCGCGTTTTTAGTATGACTTTCTGTTTTCAGAATTTTTACTTTGTCGAAATCAAATGTGTGTTGTTTATCTATGCTGTGGTTTGTTAAGGCTGTTTTGTTTTTTGTCGAATTTGTGACCGTTCATCCTATTTTTTAGATGTTGGCTGGTTTGACCGATGTATACTCCATTGCAGTTTTTACAGGGAATTTCGTATATTGTGTGTGTTTTATCCTTCGGAATTTTGGATTTTAATTTACTAAAGCTATTTCGTAGCAGATTGTGACTTCTATGACTGACAGTTATATTGTGGTTTTTAAAAACATTTTGTATTTTTTCCGACAGGGTTGGAATGTATGGTAGTGACATATATTTTTATTTTTATCTTTTTTGTAGAATCCTGATTATTATAAAATTTATGTATTCTCTTTTTAAAAATGTTTTCTATAAGATTTTGCGGGTAGTTGTTAAGTTTTAGAGCTTTTTTGCTTTGGTAATAGCTTCGTGTCGGTATTCGGGGTCGGATAACATTATACTGCGGTCTGCAAGTCCAATAATGACGGATTTTTTTGGGATAAGTGATGTTGGGAATTAAAATGAATATATCTGGATGACCACGTTTCTTTTGTGAACCATATGGTTTTTAATGTGTTTTCTTTGTGATATATCGTTAAATCTAAGAAATTGATTTTATTATCTTTTTCCATTTCTATTAAAAATTGAAGTTTGTGGTGGTATTTATTAAATTCATTTAAAATTGAGTTGCACTAATTTTTGCTTCAATCTCCAGCGTAATAGCGCAACTTGTGCTGGAAGATCTCGAGGAAACAGTTATTAGAACGCTAAAATTCAAACTACCATTTTTCTTTAGATATGTCGATGACTGCATAACAGCAGTCCCCAAAAATCAGTGCAACTCAATTTTAAATGAATTTAATAAATACCACCACAAACTTCAATTTTTAATAGAAATGGAAAAAGATAATAAAATCAATTTCTTAGATTTAACGATATATCACAAAGAAAACACATTAAAAACCATATGGTTCACAAAAGAAACGTGGTCATCCAGATATATTCATTTTAATTCCCAACATCACTTATCCCAAAAAAATCCGTCATTATTGGACTTGCAGACCGCAGTATAATGTTATCCGACCCCGAATACCGACATGAAGCTATTACCAAAGCAAAAAAGCTCTAAAACTTAACAACTACCCGCAAAATCTTATGGAAAACATTTTTAAAAAGAGAATACATAAATTTTATAATAATCAGGATTCTCCAAAAAAGGTAAAATAAAAAATATATGTCACTACCATACATTCCAACCCTGTCGGAAAAATACAAAATGTTTTTAAAAACCACAATATAACTGTCAGTCATAGAAGTCACAATCTGCTACGAAATAGCATGAGTAAATTAAAATCAAAATCCGAAGGATAAAACGCACACATATACGAAATTCCTGCAAAAACTGCAATGGAGTATACATCGGTCAAACCAGCCAACATCTAAAAAATAGGATGAACGATCACAAATTCGACAAAAAACAAAACAGCCTTAACAAACTCACAGCATAGAATTAAACAACACACATTTGATTTCGACAAAGTAAAAATTCTGAAAACAGAAAGTCATACTTAAAAACGCGAATTTCTAGAAATGATCGAAATCAAAAAACAACAAACGACCATAAACGCAAAAAACAGATACAAAACAACTTAGCAAAATATACCACAACATTATAAAATAAACACCCAGTAAAAAACGCAAACCAACATAATAATAAATACTCTTAAATACCAAAGATAAAAATAGGACTGGTCCCTCAAACAATAACAATAATTAGTTGGAAAACCCGTCATCTTGTCATAAAACCTTCCTACCTCTGTTACCTAAATTATTAATTCAACCCAAAACCCCGAAACTGAAATATGTACCTGGCTCTAGCTCTCAGTTCATATCTATCCTTATGTAACATGCAAACATGTACAAAACCAAAAGAAAAAGTGCTTATGTAAGTAGTGAAATTCTACAAACACACAAAAAGAGCAGTTCCCGAAAAATTTGTTTAGGTAAAACATTAGTTGTTAGCTTCTAGATTTAGATATTTATTACTGTCATATTTTTAGCGCTTAGTGAAAAACTGTATTTCTATTTCTGATGAAGGTCAAATAGTACCGAAACGTCAATAAATGCAACAAAAATAAGAAAAGAAAAGTATTTTTTAAAAAGGACTTAAACCTCAAGAAAAGTATAAAACATATATATATATATATATATATATATATATATATATATATATATATATATATATATATATATATATATATATATAAATATATTTTATATTAACCATCGGATTACATTCCACCGAAGGTCCTTTAAAAACATTAAATTTAATAAACAATTATATTAAAGAAACTAGGAAAACAGGGAGGCTCTTTAAGGTATTATCTTAAAAAGTTGCAAGCCCGGTGTTTTTTTTTACGAACAAAGCAAAAGATTGTTAATTTCAGGTAATATCTGTACATATGTGTATAAGACATATATGATGATAACTAATTCATAATGGTATGTAAATATAATCCATCTTAAAATTAGAAATTTAAATTCATTTAGTACAAACTGTAAAGAAACTTCCAAATTTTACCGTATATTTAGAAACAGTTAAGTTGTTATTAGCACAGAAATACGTCTTTGGCTACCGTCTAAAGGCTACTTGATGTGAGTGGTTGCCAACTTCCCTAAAGGTTAACTTTGTATAGATACACAGGCCAGTGACTTATTCAACTTAATAACGCTTCGATAGTTTGTTGTTCGTATTTAAATTCATTATTAAATTGGCATTTAGATGCAATAAACAACAATATACAAATACGCTTAGTTTAGGCTGTCTAAACTGATAATGCATAACACCTAGGCTCTTTCTAAAATTTTTTAAAATCTCCTTAAAACAAATCTGTTTTAAAAAACAATTAGCTTCTATTTTGATATGCATATATTTTTTTAACTCTTTGACTTTTTTTATTTTATTTAATATTAGAAACAGCTCAGCGGCGGAAAATAATTATTTGTATTGACTAAATAATATACAGTGAGGATAATAAAAGTCCTTCCCTCTAGCCTTTTTAAATGAGAGATGATATCGAGATCGGGTAAAATTTAGATATAGGGTGTCATCTAAACCACTTTTTGGCATAAAAATTATTATTAAGATCGGTCCAGCTGTTCCAGACTTGGAACCGTTTGAAATTTGGCTTAAATGGTGTAAAAACAATGCGGTTTTACTGGAATTGGCTAGTAAGGCTAGAACGGCTAGGCTCACCCCAAAAACTAAAGTGGCGTTAAGTAGAGAATTAAAGGGCTTTTAAAACGAGGAGCTACAGGGCCCCCTATCCATTACAAAAAGTTGCTAGTGCATCCTTGACACTAGGCCACGTGACAAAAATATTTTTATGTCAAAAAGTAGTTAAACTAATACCCTTTTAGCCAAATTTTATCCGACTTTGATATTTTGTCCTATTTAAAAGTTATAATAAAAATTACATTGAAAAATCGCACTGTGTGTACAAATGAAAGCTAAATTTTAAATGCTTGTAACTCTCGAACGAATTGGCCGATTTTAAAAAATAAAATGGTGTTTACTAGAGAATTTAAAGGCCTTTAATTTAAAAACAAGATACAATATGACTTCCTTTTTATTTTTGAAAAAAGTTGCCGGTGCCCCGTCAACATCACAGATACAGCAAAAGGAATTTGGCAAGTTCTTTCAAAAACTTATTTAAAACCACCATCCTCTGAAAAATGACTGGCCTAATATAGCTAGAAATTTCCAGAAACAGTGGAATTTTCCGAAATGCATTTACCTTGGTGGATATTGAAGCGTATGGCAGTGAAAGTGATGGGGGAATCTTTCAAAATTCTGTATTTGGAAATTGTTTATACCACCTCCAAAATGTTTGCTACATACAACTATTTTGAATCCATTCAGTTTAGTAGCAGATGAAGCATTCCCACTGAAAAATACATTATAAGACCTTATCCAGGGCGAAATTTTGAACCGGAAAAACGTATTTTTATTTACCGCCCTTCAAGTGCTCAAAAACAATACAAAATACCTTTGGAATACTTGTTAGTCGTTGGCGGCTTCTAATGTAATTATTTTTGTAAAAGCCATTGTGTGCTTGCACAATTTTGCAAAATGAGAGTCAGAACTTGAAAAGGACCAATCGTATTGTCCGGAAGATTTCATAGATACTGAGGACGGCTGGGAAGATGGAGAGATGGAGTAAATCCTCTTAATTCTGTGGGACGTGTATCTGCCAACAGAGCGTCTCAAATCTTGTACTCTATAAGAGACACTTTAAAAGACTATTTCATTTCCGAAGCTGGTAAAATTCCATGGCAGAATAAAGTTTTGGATGAGGGAATAGATGTGGTTTAGTTTCTCCTATCTAGTTGTCAGTTTTGGACAAAAAGACATATAGCATAGGGTAAAATAAAAAGTTAAATATTTGTTGTTGTGTTAAAAAGGTATGAATATTTTGGACAGTTGTTAGATTTTGGAACCTCTGTAAAAATGTTGTTTTAATTTAAGATTTAATTTTTGTATGTTTTTCTTTATTTCTTAGGGTAATAACAAAAGCAAAGTAATTATTTTTATTTAAATGTTATGTTTGGACTAGTATTTAGATTTGGATTTTGTAACCTTTGTAAATATGATGTTCTTAATGCAAAAAGTTTTAACAAGTATGCAATTTTCTGAGAAATAACAACTTATTTTGTGTATAAATAGAGTTGGGACACCCTGTAGATACACCCCACTTTAATGGTGGTCACTACATATATGTATCTTGAAAAGTAAGGTATTTTAAGTAATAAAAAGCAGAATATTTAGAAAAAAGTATGTTATTATTATTTATGTAGGATAATTTAAATAAACAATACATAACTAACTTAATGTTGTTTAATTCTAAAAAGATCTAATACTACCTAATAAAAAAAAGTTTGCACTTCTAAAAAAAAAACAAAAAATATTTACTAGTGGGTCTAGGTAGGTTGCCATCATATGGAAAACATTTTTATTAATGATTTTACGAAAAAAGTTTTTTTATATAAAGTTCTGCATGGTCCAAAACCTAAAAAGCAACCATTAGATATCAAATTGTATCAGTCATCTACGAGGTTTGACCAAAAATGTAATTTTTGCTTAAGAGTAAAGTACCTGTATTTTTGCTAATATCAAAAATTGTTATAAGGAAAAAATGTTTAGAATTAGAAATAACTTTTAAATATGCAATTCTGTTTATTTACAAAAAAAATATATTTTTTTTTCTGCGATATTCGTGAAAATTTAGGTTTGTACATTGGTGCACTATATTTTATGATTATAAATATCATAGGACAGTTTTAAATAAACTTTTTTAAGGACTGTTATTAAAACAAGATGAATGTACAATGCACTAATGTACAAACTTACATTTTCTAGATTTTCGCAGGAAAAAAATCAACAATTTCTTTTTTAATTAAATAAAATTGCATATTTAAATGTAATTTTTATTTCTTTACATCTTATCTTTCTAACAATTTGCGATATTAGCAAAAATACAGGTACTTTACTCCTGGATAAAAATTAAATTTTGGCCAAACCTCGTAGATGACTGATACAATTTTGTATCAGATGATTGTATTTTAGGTTTTGGACCATGCAGAACTTTTTATAAGCAAATAACTTTTTTCATAAAATTAATAATAAAAAAAGTTTCTTACATGACACCAGCTTACGTAGACACACTGTATATAAATACACATTATTATATTTTTTGTTCATCGTATGGTTCATTTAATATTTCTACGATTTTTAATCTCTTATAATTTTGCTCATCAATGGGCATTTCCATTAAAGAGAGTCCCACATATTGCCCAAAAGCACTATTTTTATTTGGTTTTTGTTTCTCGTTTAAAAACGAAGTTAAAGCCCCTAGGCTCTCTTCAACTACAGTTTCAGTTTTTGTCTTGGCACTTTTTTCACTGTGCTTAGGTGTTGATGCCACTATTTTCTTTTTTGGCGATGGTGGCAAACAATCTTCAGACAGTGTACCTTCAGCTTGCTTTTCACTATCAGAGACATCAGCGGAGACATCTGTTTTTGCAGCAACCATTTGTTCAAATGTACCCCATATAACTGGATTATCCCCTGTCGGTGAAGTTAATGGGGTTGACATCTTACTGGATACATTTGATGATGCTGATGAAGGCCTCGATAAATTTGAAGCTCTTCTACAAAAAAATATAATATCATTATAAAAAATTATAAATATTAGTTGCAATATTTTGGTTTAACAAACTATTGTTTATTATATAGAAAGTTCAAAAGTGTTAAAAAGCTTGGGCACACATGTTTATGTGATTAACTTAGAAAAATCTAAATGTTACTCATTTCCGGCTTGAAATATGTTTATCTATAAACATCATATACTTATACAGAGGCCAGGTACTCTCTGGAACCTCCGATCCAGATGGCAAACTAAGGAGTTTGCCATCTATTTATAGGTAACTCTAAAAATAATTACGTTAATATTTAAATTATTTCTTAAAATGTATTATTATTAATGTTTTTAGCTGATGAAATTCAAAAACTCTGGAAACACCTTAGAGAAAGGTACGCAAAAGAGAAAAGGGCACTCTTCAGTGTAAATATTTACGTAATTATTTTCAGAGTTACCTAATAATTATCTAATTTATAATATTTTTAGTTACCTCACCTGTAAGAAGACATTGCTATGGCAATTGCATCCCATGCATTATTTTTTTATTTTGATCCTTGAAATCCCTCATGGTTCTATCAAAAGAAATGGATAATGTTGAATCAGATCTACTAGTAGATGTTCTTTTTCATATTCATCCATTTTTTAAAAATGTTTATAAAACATGATTTGATTGAAATAAAATCACTCTTCGCAACATATAAAAAGACAAACAAACAGAGAAATGTTAGGTTACTTGTAGCCGACTATCGGCGAAAACTACCGATGACAACCGAGCCGTAAGACTTAAGACTTAAGAAATGAAAATAAACCATTTCTTACTTCTTACGTCTTACGGCTTAAGTCTTACTAGCTTAGGTTTTGGCACTATAAATTATCAGGTTACTTGTCACATGTTCATTTTTCTT